>JADDOH010000196.1:0-139417 GCA_016648135.1 Agrypnia vestita
CAAAGCTATTTCACCGACTTCATTCATTTGAAATAAGAACAATTTTCCATGCAAATAATATGAGAGTTGGCGGAGAGCTGGCGTCGGGGTATATTGTTCCACATTATTTTATATTTATTTTAAAAATTGTATTTTTAGCGAAGGATAATTGCAAAAAAAACTAAGTAAAACGATGTCGAACCTTATGATTTTTTGAGTACACGTACAATATAGTCTTAATCATCATTGGAATTCAAAATATCTTAATTTCATACAAAATTCATTGAATTATTTGCTAAAAGAATAATTCACTAAAAAAATCGTAAAAAATTTAAAAATTAAAAAAAGTTAAATGTTATTGCTTTATCGTTTACTAATATGTATCACCAGTATAATTTCCAACCAATTATCTCAAATACTTGCCGAGAAATTTATCATAATATTTTTAAAATTTCAAAGTTCAAAAAAAAGAAGAAGAAGAAGTACTAAAATATGATTCTAATTTTAGTTTTACGCCAGCATCAGGGTCTTTCATAATCTGTTTTTAAAATTAAAATATTCCTTGTACTTTCAGAAAAAAACGTGATGAAAGGAAACGCAAAGTTTGCAAAAAGTACGTAAAAACGAAATAAATTTTGAAAAAATAAATTATTAATTAGATTATATGCTTAACATAATTATCTATATTTTCACCGATTCGAATTTAAAAATTTTGAAAACTGACGAAAAAATGCTAGAAAAACCCATTTACACTCAAACGGGCGTAGAAAAAGAAAAAGAAGAAGAAGAAAAATAAATGCTCAAAATTTGGATGCGGAAATTAATAATCTTGCATATTCTTTTTACAAAATATTTTTATCGCGTACACTCCCAGAGAAAACCTCAAAAAAGCGCGCGAAAACGGAGAAAAAAACCGAAAAAAATCGAAATGTAACTTTTGGTTACAAACATTTATATAAACATATATCGGCCAATATGCACTATTTTTTTAATATATATGACTAGGTGCCCGTTGCACGACTACGCGTGCAATTTAGCCTGGCGGCAGACTTTGCCAGATTATAATATTCGATAGAAGAAGATGAGAGCTATCTGTGGAATTTTTTAAAATTGAAATCGGATGATAAATGACCGAGTTGTGAAAGATCTTGTGTGGGGGTGGGAAGTTCAACTTTAAAAAACCAAAGGGTGTAAGAAGAAGTTGCTGCGCGCCCGAAGCCGCGCAAATGCCGCGCAAAGGTGAGTGAGACAGACAGCTCCTGTTTTGGGGTGTCGACAGTGTGGCACACGCCGCGTGGCTTTACCGTCTTTGAAAAGGCGCGGACGGGCTGCGCCCGTCTAGGAATTTTTAAAATTTCGAAATCGGACATCGCTTCGCGGAGATATCAATCAAAAAACCATAACCTAACTTAACCTTACCCAACTTAACGTAACCTAACCTAACCTAACCTAACCTAAGCCAACCTAACCTAACCTAACCAAACCCAAGCTAATCTAACCCAACCAAACTTAACCTAATCTAATTTTTCCCAACCTAACCTAACCTAAACTTACCTAAGAATGTGGAAGCAAATTAACGTAAGAAAATATATATTTCCAATTTAAGAGTACTAATGAGACAAAATTGTTTTTTTAATTTTGGTTTTTTGATTTTGATTTTTAGATTTTGTTTATTTGTTTTAGGAAAAAAAAATTTTGGTGTTTTTGGTTTAAAAAAAAAATTTTTGGTTTTTCGTTTTTGAAAAGTAAAATATTTTGGACAAAACACTTTGATAATTTTTCAAAATGTCAACTCTGTATATAATTTTCCAAACGGCTAAAATGCAACATCACGCTTCAATTATTCAAAATCTCTAAAATGTGACGTCAAAAACTAAAAAACACTTTGTAGAATATTTCTTACATAATCATAAAATATAATCCCCCCTACGAATCTAATTTCGATAAAACGCGCATTTATTCAATTTTACATTATTACCATCATAAAAAAACACCCTGCATAAAAAAAAATCCCAAAAAAAATACGTCATCAATGTTGACAAACTAAAATCCAAAAAAAAATTTAGAGTGATTACAGATAAACATCCTTGCATAAAAAACACCCTGTATAATATTTCCCATCCAAGCGCATTTTCAAAATCATTATGTCATATCTATGCAAAAGCTCATTTCGAAAAAACGCGTATTTTCCCAAATTTACATTATTATCATCATAAAAAACATACTGTGTAAAAAACCTTTTCCAGAAAAAACGTCATCAATTTTGAAAATGTTTAATCCAAAAAAAAATTTCGAGTGATCACAAATAAACATTCTTGCATAAAAAACACCCTGCATAATAATTCCCACTCGATCGAAATCGTGACGTCACATCTATGTAAAAATAATATTGAATAAAATTCCCTTTTCTAAAAATATTATCATCAATTAAAACACCCTCTATAATATTATGCTGTATATTCAATAATGAAAATTAATCAATCTCAAAAGAGCGTGTTTTTATATGAAAAATTGAATTTGTAAATATTTTTTTTTGCATAAATATCCGCTAGAAAACACACAAATGTATTTATTTTTATTTTTAATATATTTAAAACATAGTTAGGTTCTCTGAAACGTCCACACGAATTTATTATATCGCACCATCATGCCTTACGTATATAAAAATAATTTAATCGAATACAGCTTATAAAGTTTTCTTAACCGAACCTCTTTAATAAATAAATTACAAAAGTCATACATAAATAAACAAATAAATTAATATATTAATGAATACAATAATAACAATTTTATATATAATTAAACAAAAAAATCTAAATAAATAACTAAAAAAAAAAAATTCAAAAAATAAAAACCCGAAAAATGAAAAAATTTTAAACAAAAGTTCATAAAACATAACGAAGAAAAAGAAGAAGAATTGATTTCGAAAGTATGTTTTCAAAAATGTGTAGAATAGTTAATTATCTACTATCATCATTTTAAATATCTTTAATATTCGTAAAACTCATTGAGGTATACTGTAAAAGAGGTGCAACAATGGAACAGAAAATAAATAACAATAGAAGTATATAAATAAATAAAAAATAACTAAAAAAAATAAATTCCAAAAATATAAACCGAAAGTAATGCAGAATTTCATACAAAAGTTCATAAAACCTTACAAAGAAAAAGAAGAAGAATTGATTTCGAAAAGATGTTTTCAATAATGTGTAGAATGGTTTATTACCTACCTACTACTATCATTTTTAATATCTTTACTATTCGAAAAACTCACTGAGATATACTTTAAAAGGCGTACAAATCACGCACTATTCATATAAAATACATGTAAAGCACAATACTCTTTATTATTTTTAAATATTAAGATCTCACAAATATTTTACCGCCAGGTTTTTCAGGCATCTCTGTCAAATGTCAATGTCGATAATTTATGTGCGAAATTTGAAGTCGACATGTCAGATGACAAAACAGCTGATTTTAAAACTAAAAAATTTCGTGAAACGTCGACCCCTGTACATGTGAGATTATAAATGCAAAGCGTTGAAATTCCTTTGAAGCGAAGTAAATTTTTATAAAAATCAATAATTAACATAATGCATGTGCGTTCTGTAGATTGGTTTTATTGCGAAATCAACAACATCGCCAGAAAATAGGTTTAAAAATATAATATACCATATTTTTAAATGAAAACCGCTGTGGATTATTTCCAACTAATCTTATCTTTATATCTCCTTGTGCAGTACCTAAACCAATAAAAAACAAAAATCTATCGAAAAAGCTATCGAAAAACATTTTATCTATATGTGAATATATTACATTTAACCCACTTATATTTTAAGGCTGAATATATTTTGCATTTAATACCCTTACATTAATAAGTATTCGGTGAAAAACTAATGTCAATTTAGCAAATTCTAACAAAAAACAGCATTTTTTAAATAGCTTTACTGGCCGTTAATTTTTTCTACAACGTTTTAATTTTCTCTTAAAAACTATGAAAAACATATATAGCATTCATATTCTAATATTTATATCTTTCCAAACGGGAGAAATGACCGTATAATACATTTTGAAAATCAAAAACACGTATTTTTTTTGAAATGTCACATTTTGTTGTGAAGCAAATGTCAAAGCTATTCCGCCGACGTTTTAATTTAATTTGAAATAAGAACATTTTTTCACACGAATGTATTGAAACCTCACATCGGGGTATATTGTTTCGACATTTTTTTTAAAAATTATATTTTTTGCGGAGTATAATATCAAAAAAAACTAAGTAATACGACGCAGATCTTTATGATTTTTTGAGTACAGGTACAATATAGTTGTACTCATCATTAGAATTCAAAATATCCTAATTTCATACAAAATTCATTGAGTTATGCGCTAAACAAAGAAATCACTAAAAAATTCGTAAAAAATTCAAAAATTAAAAAAAGTTAAATTTTATTATTTAATCGTTTACAGCATACTAATATGTATCATCAGTATCATTTCCAACCAAGTAACTCAAACGCTTACCGAGATATTTGTCATAATATTTTTAAAATTTCAAAGATCCTAAAAAAGAAGAAGAAGAAGTACTAAAATATGGTTCTAATTTTAGTTTCACGCCAGCGTGGGGATCTTTCATAATCTGTTTTTAGAATCAAAATATTCCCTGTACTTTTAGAAAAAAACGTGATGAAAGGAAACGCAAAGTTTGCAAAAAGTACGTAAAAACGAAATAAATTTAAAAAAAATAAATTAATAATTAGATCATACGCGTCACGTAAATATGTATCTTTTCACCGATTCGAATTTTGAAATTTTGAAAACTGACGAAAATATGCAAGAAAAACCTATTTTCGCCCAAACTGGCGTAGAAAAAAAAGAAGAAAAAGAAGAAAAATAAACACTCAAAATTTGGATGAGGAAATCAATTGCCTTTCATATTCTTTTTACAAAATATTTTTATCGTATATACTCGCAGAGAAAACCTCAAAAAAGCGCGCGAAAACGGAGAAAAAAACCGAAAAAAATCGAAATGTAACTTTTGGTTACAAACAATCAAACATATATCGCGGAATGTGCACTATTTTTTTAATATATATGACTAGGTGCCCGTTGCACGACTACGCGTGCAATTTAGCCTGGCGGCAGACTCACTGTTGATTAAGTAACGAAGAAGAAGAAGACGGACTCACTGTTGGTTGAGTAACGAAGAAGAAGGTTGACGGTAAACACTGCGCGCCAAGCTTCCCTTTCCGGTGACGCCCCGATCGCGAAGATCGGACTGTGCGTTCGATAGTAAAGACCGAAAAACTTGAAAACAAAGTGTATCCGAATTGTTCGAAATGGCCGCGCAAAGGCCAAATAGCTGCGCGGACGACACGCCCACTCTGCCGTCGGATCGCCCGCTGCGTGTTCGAAACGCCCACTCTCCGTCAAAACGCCCACTCCACGGTCGAAACGCATGCTCCTCTGCCGAAACTTAGAGTGTTTTTACAGGAATATCATTTTTGAAATCATTGTTTGTGCAAAAAAGAAGAAGAAAACTATTTTTTATCAGTATACTTCACCTAACCGAACCTCTTGAAGAAATTATATGTAATATAAATAAATCTAATTTAATATATAAATAAAATAAAAAATCTAAATAAATAATTAAATTGAACAGTATATGTTTTTTTCTTAAAATATATCGTTCCATTACGTTTTTATTTACAAAATATGAAAATACGGAATAAAGTTCAAAATTTCTCACAAAAGTTCAGCGAACATTTAAAATAAGATTTCAAGTAATCGCTGTCAAAAGTCAATGTCGATAATTTATGCGCGAAATATTGAAGTCGACATATCATGTGACAAAACAGCTGATTTTAATTAAAACGGGTAAAATTTTCTTATAAACCCCTGTACATGTGAGATTATATCTATGTAGTGCTTAAATTCCTTTGAAGCGAAGTCAATTTTTATAAAAATCAATAATAAACATATAACATGTGCGTTCTGTAGATTTGTTTTATTGCGAAATCAATAACATCGCCAGAAAACTGGTTTTAAAATACAATATATCATATTTTCAATGAAAAGTTTTTCATATGTCAGATTCTCCGCTGTGGATTATTTCCAACTAATCTAACTAATCCAACTAATATCTCCTTGTGTAGTACCTAAACCAATAAAAAACAAAAATCTATGGAAAAACCTATCGTAAAACATTTTATCTACATGTGAATATATTACATTTAACCCCCTTATATTTTAAGGCTGAATATATATTACATTTATTAGCCAAATATTATTAAGTATTCGATTAAAAACTAATGTCAATACGCAAATTCTAACAAAAAACAGCATTTTTTAAATAGCTTTACTTGTCGTTAATTTTTTCTACAACGTTTTAATTTTCTCTTAAAAACTATGAAAAACATATATAGCATTCTTATTCTAATATTTATATCTTTCCAAAGGGGTGAAATAAACGTATAATATACTTTGAAAATCAATAACTATATAATTTCTTTGAAATGTCACATTTTGTTCGGACGTAAATGTCAAATTTGATCTGCTGAACTTTTCACGAATTTAAAGAAGGAACATTTTTTCACGCTAATGTAGTGAATTTTCGCATCGGGGTTTATTGTTCCGACATTTTTTTAAATAATTATAATTTTTGCGGAGGATAATTGCAAAAAAACCAAGTAATACAATGTCGATCGTAATGATTTTTTAAGTACACGTACAATATAGTCTTACTCGTCATTGGAATTCAAAATATCTTAATTTCATACAAAATTCATTGAGTTATTCGCTAAAAGAAGAATTCACTAAAAAATTCGTAAAAAATTCAAAAATTAAAAAATGTTAAATGTTATTGTTTCATCGTTTACAGCATCCTAATATGTATCACCATTATCATCTGTGCCAGATTATAATATTCGATAGAAGAAGATGAGAGCTATCTGTGGTATTTTTTTAAATTGAAATCGGATGATAAATGACCGAGTTGTGAAAGATCTTGTATGGGGGTGAGAACTTCGAATTTTAAAAACCGTAGGGTGTAAGAAGAAGCCGCTGCGCGCCCAAAGCCACGCAAAAGTGAGAGAGCTCCCGCTTTGCGGTCGAAGACGCCCGCTGCACGGGCTGACTTGTGCCGCCGCGCGGCTTTGCTTGCTGGGAAGGCACGGACGGGCTGCACCCGTCTAGGACTTTCTAAATTTTCGAAATCGGGCATCGCTTTCCGGAGATATCCATGAAAAACCCAAAAACCAAAACCTAACTTAACCTTACCTAACCTAACCCAACCTAACCTAACCCAACCTAACCTAACCCAACCAAACTAAACCTAACCTATCCTAACCCAACCAAACCCAACCTAACCTAACCTTTCCCAACCTAACCTAAACTTACCTAGGAATCTGGAAGCAAATTAACCTAAGAAAATATATATTTCCAATTTTAGAGTACTAATGAGACAAAAAAAAAATGCATTTTGGTTTTTTGATTTTGTTTATTTGTATTTGGAAAATAAAATTGTGTTTTGGTTTAAAAAAAAAATTTTGGTATTTGGTTTTTGAAAAAAAAATATTTAGGACAAAACACTTTGACAATTTTTCAAAATGTCAACTCTGTAAGTAATTTTCCAAACGGCTTAAACGTGACGTCACGCTAAAATTATTAAAAATCCCCAAAATGTGACGTCGAAAATTAAAAAACATTCTGTATAATATTTCCCACCCAAGCGCCTTTTCAAAATCGTGACATCACATCTATGCAAAAGCTCATTCGTAAACGCGCAATTTCCCAATTCTTAAAATATTATCATCATTAAAAACACCCTGTATAATATTTCCCAACCAAGCACCTTTCCGAAATCGTGACGTCACAACTTAACAAAAATACTAATAAAATTAAACCCCCCCTGCAAAGCTAATTTCGAAGAAACGCGCAAATTCATCATAAAAAACACCCTGAATAATATTTTCCACCCAAGCACCTTCCCGAAATCATGACGTCACATCTATGCAACAACTCGTTTCGGGAAAATGCGCAATTTCATCATAAAAACACCCTGTCCAATAACCTATTCTAACCTAACCTAACACAACCACAATTTCGTAAAAAGACGCAACTTCATCATAAAAAACAACCTGTATAATATTTCTCACTCAAACGCTTTTTCGAAATCGTTACGACATATCTAAATAAAAAAAACACTTTGTATAATATTTCCCAATCTGCGCCCGTACGGGACTTTTTAAATTTTCGAAATCGAGCATCGCTTCGCGGAGGTATCCATGAAAAACCCAAAAACCACAATCTAACCTAACCTAACCTAACCTTACCTAACCTGACCTGTCCTAACCTAACCTAACCTAACCTAACCTTACCTAACCTAACCTAATTAAACCTAACATAACCACAATTTCGTAAAAAATCCCAACTTCATCATAAAAAACACCCTGTATAATATTTTTCTCTCAAACGCTTTTCTTTAATCGTTACGACACATGTAAATAAAAAAAGTAATGAAAAACTTGAAATTCTGAAATTATTCTCGGTGGTGCATGTTATTGATACATGATTCTGTAACTTGTACGTTGTAATCCTAAAAAATTATATACTATATTGCATCATTATATATTTCGACCTTGGTTAGGTACCTAGGAAAGTGGAGGGGGTGAAAAAGTTTCATAAAAATGCGAAAATGATGGCGTCTCTAATTTTTAAAACTACGCCTAAAACGGTGTTTTATTTTTGCATTTTCGCGAGAAAGAAAGCTATGCAAAAACTTTGTACGTAAAAAAAAAGATGGCCGGATTCGTCACAAAACGTCATACTTTAATTTTGAATCTGATCGCACAACACCGAGATATGAGTAAAAATGAAATTCCAGGAGATCTAGCATGGAAACGAAAGAAGAAGAATAAAATAAACATTTAGAAAAAATCACGCGGCAAAGACTTGTCTTTTGTAATTGTTTTAAAAATTGTGGCATAAAAACCCGCTGAGAAACCTCACTTATATGATTTCAATATATTTTTATTTAAAACATATGTAGGTACCTAATTTAATATGCACACACGAAAATGTCTCGCAACCATTATGCCTAACATGTTTAAAAATATTTGAATCGAAAACAGCTGATTGAAATAAATATTTTTGAACACTATATTTCTTAGATTTAATCTTTTACAACTATACTGAATTAAAAAATATTTTTTTCTTGTCAAAATCGATAAATCATATTTTAAACTTTATATTTTTTACAACAGATGTATTATTCATCAAAAATATACCGAGACGTTACATTTTTAATTTCAACAACGCGCATTTTTTGTATGGAACTGACATTTCATCATTTAATTGTCTGTGACTGGCGGTCAATGATAAATTTCGATAGGATTTTCGTCAATTTTTCGTGACAGAAGATGTTAATTTGGTTCGCTTTTTATAAAATTCATCCAATCGATTAAGTGTTTTTATAAAAAACACAAACCAACTTGTGAACCTTTAATTATGTGTAATTTTTTAATGATTTAACGCTGTATTAATTCAGATATTTATCTTCAAAAAACATATTTAAAGTAAAATCATACGAATATTCAAAACAGCTGAGGATTTTCGCAAATATTGCATTGCATATTCTAACAAAGAACAGCATTTATTAAATGGCTTTGGTGGCCGTTAATTTTCTCTATAACCTTTTTAATTTCTCTTAAAAATAATGAAAAACATATGACGCATTCTTGTTGTAATCTTTTTTTCTCTGTAAATAAGCGTAATGATCAGATAAACCATTTTGAAAATCAATGAAAAGTATTTTATTTGAAATGTCATATTTTGTTCTGACATGTCAAAGCTATTTCACCGACTTTATCATTCATTTGAAATAAGAACAATTTTCTATGCAAATAATATGAGAGTTGGCGGAGAGCTGGCGTCGGGGTATATTGTTCCACATTATTTTATATTTATTTTAAAAATTGTATTTTTGGCGAATTATAATTGCAAAAAAAACTAAGTAAAACGATGTCGATTGTTATGATTTTTTTAGTACAGGTACAGTATAGTCTAACTCATCATTATAATTCAAAATATCGTATTTTTATCCAGAATTAGTCGAGTTATGCGCTAAACAAAGAAATCACTAAAAAAATCGTAAAAAATTTGGTACGCACAGGGCCATACCAAGTTCGAAAAACTATTTAAAAATTCCCAAAATATTTTAAAACCCGAGCGGCTAAAAAACCGAATTTAAAAATAGCTAAATATAGGGTGGGTCTCCGTGTTACGGTGGGAGAAATTCAGTAGAAATTTATAATATTTTAAGCACAAAGGTAGATTCGAAAGCAACAACAAAAAACACTTTTTCAGGAATTTAAATTAAAAATAAAAGACACTTTATTTAGCAAAAAATGATTCCGCGGACCGGCAGCGTAACAAGGTAAAGTAATCTCGGCGAACTGAGGACGCCGAGTCTGCGGAATCTTCCTTTATTTATACTTAAAATCTAGACACAGCGGGAAATCAACGGTCAAAATGGGATTAGTAAGGGAGGGGAGAGACATCTCGAGAATACCCAGTGGCGGATGGTGGTCAGCGCAGCATTCCTCTAGACGGACTATTTTGCCCGCCTAGCCAAATTATCTCCCGAACGGGGAGGTGTACATATGTAAATGTTGTCAAATTGAACGCCTGGCACATCCGCATGTGAATTTAATTAGTACCAATGTGTCCGGATGTGTCGGCGTTCATAAATCGCCTCAAAAAAGGCCGATTCCTATCTCTCGATGTATCTCCTTCCAAACTAATCCGATTCTTTATTTTATAACGAATTCTGACAGGAAATGACATGCCAGGTTTTGTGCACTTTTTCTGAGTTCATCTCGTGAACTTTCTGATTTTACGGCGTTGCAAACTTTCCACGCGCCGCGTACGTCTGGTCCATAAACCAGCGGCCCCCGCCAGGCGCCGGCTTGTCGCGTTCAAACGTCGGCCTACCTGACCCCCGCCAGGCGCCGGCTTGTCGCGTTCAAACGTCGGCCTGCCTGATCATTTTAACGGCCTTTCAAATCTGCTGCGCAGTTATCTGAAAACTGGCAAAAAACATATTTTTGCTATTTAATTTAATCCGCGAGATCGGCCGTCATCCTCCACAGTGAGATACGTTTATTTCCGAATCTCGCGGATGTCCTAATAATGCACAAAACCTTATATCTCCAGTCAGGATTCGTCAGTAATAAGACCGCTAATTCCACTCATTTTATTTACAATAAAAAATTACAAATTACATATAGAATAAAATTACAAAAAATTCTTAAAACTATTCAAGTTGTCGAGGCCTCGACGCGAGTATAAGAAATATTATAAACTAAATGCATAAATGTTCAAAAAATAAACCTTATGGTAACAATTACACATACACACACACGGCCATATATTGTTATTTTTATTAAATTTAAAAAATTCAATTTTATGCCGCTGGATTGATCGTGTGCGAAACACCACCCCCGTGTGGCTTTGCCGCACTCGAAGGTAGCACACGATCCTCGAAGGCCGGGTGATGACATCTACGCGTGTGTGGTCTCCGACGCCTGCTGCGTCGGCAGGGTGATGACTCTGGTAGCGGGTCGCACGTAGTCCCCGGAGGCGGTCCGAAGTCGCACCGTGCGGACCTGGCCGTCGGCGGCGGGAACCGCCTCCACGATGACTCCTCGCGGCCAGCTGTTCCGAGGAAGGGCGGGGTCAGCAATGATGGCGGCGGCCCCCTCCCGAAGCGGAGGGGCCGGCTCCTGCCACTTCCGTCGTTGGGCGAGAGTCGGGAGGTATTCCCGGATCCACCGGCGCCAAAACATGTCTGCAAGCTGCTGGGCGAACTGCCACTGCTTCTTGAGGCAGACCTGCTCATCCAGAGGTCCATACGTGGCGAGATGAGAATGTCGCCCGGCCGCGCCCAGTAGTAGGTGGTTCGGCGTGAGCGGGGAGTCGTCCCGTGGATCTACCGAAACGTGAGTCAGCGGGCGGCTGTTCACCACGTTCTCGGCCTCGGCGAACGCCGTCATCAAGGTCTCCGGGCGCGGGGCGCGCTCCTTTAGAATGGTCTCTAGGGCTTTCTTCACCGAGCGCACTAAGCTCTCCCACGCGCCTCCCATATGGGGACTGAGCGGAGGATTAAATTTCCAATCTACGCCTGTCTGTGCGAGATGGTCGCGCATAGCCGGGTCTGATTGCAACTCTTCTAGCGCAGTTACTATTTCGCGGGTCGCGCCCCTGAAATTTGTTCCGTTGTCGGAATACAAATATCGCGGGTGTCCGCGGCGGGCGGCGAGTCGTTGTAGAGCCATGATAGCCGAGTCGGCCGTCAGAGAATCTACCAGTTCTAGGTGAACGGCCCGCGTTGTCATACATGTGAATAACGCGCCGTACCTTTTTTCTCTGCGCCGGCATATGGTCACTTGTAGGGGTGTCCGCCATCCAACACGATCGGTTTCTCAAGCCTGGCGGTATATCGGCGACAGTTGTAGCTGACAATCGGGAATCCATTGTGATTATTCCGTCCTCGTCCAGTCGCGGGGTCACCACGTACAAACGGCTGGTGCGGGGGAGGGGGGCCCCCCGCCAAAGTATGCTGAGCTCCGATCCAAAAGACTTCGCTTGTGCTCGCAATACCCACGATCTTTCGGCAGCACACCGCTCATCCGCGGTCAAATGTGCTCGGCGCGCGCGGTCTCTGCCGCGCCGGCAATTTTCTATAAAGCGCCGCACCCAAGCGGTCGCGCGTAATAATCTTTAAATGTCGAAAACGCCTGATATCCGGAAATGCCCCGTCGTTGTATTGCGTAATAAACGCCGGTCGTAGTTGCAATTGCTCCGGCTCAGGGTTGCGGCGGCCGCTTTTCTCGCGGTCATACTTCTTAATTGTCCTCTCCAATATATCACCGTGGTTGTGACGGTCCCGAACACCGCGCGCTCCATATGGCGCGAATGTTCGGACTCAATGTTCGCTGTCACGCTCGCGGCCTTTAAATTTTCTCGCGGTCCATGGCGCGGCGCCGTAAACGGCTTCAGGGGGGTGATTTCAATCTTCATTCCCATCACATTATTTCGATAACCACCGTACTGTGGTTCTATATTTCCAATGTAAGCCACCGCGCAACGTGCCTGTCCCGAGGCACCGCAGAAAATGTGCAGTAACACTTTGCGTCGGCAGCTTAAAATGCTCTCTCGAGCCATCGTGCATTTATTTGTACACAATATACGCCAAAATGCCGCTTCTCGGCGTGTTCTGGCCTCGTTTGCTGGCCCCAAACCGACCTTGCCCGCCAAACTGCTCGCAAATAATATTTCGACCGGATCATCATATCAGTCATAAATCTTACCGGATCAAATATGCGCCTTTTAGCGCCCAGTAGCTGGCATCTTGTCGGCCGTCTATCCGCCTCTCGCTCGGACAGACTGATAAATTTATTGCGGTTCCGCACGACTGGCAGATTGCATAAATTAAAATAAATTTATCCCACGCGGGCTCCAGTTTATTCTCACCACACATCTTGTGGTCTTGTCCGGTCTCATCGGCGCGCATATGTAGCGCGATGATATCTAAGGCCTTCCGATCCTTAGATATCCCATCTCAATTTATTTTCTGCCTCGAAAATAACCCGAATTTTTCCAGTATTTCGGGGCAAAAAAAAATCCATGAAGTGCGAAGAATCCAATGCCGGTTTCCCAAATGAACCGACTCTTGGCCGCGGTAGACATGGGTGTAACTACCCTCCGCAATACGGGCGATCTCATCTAGATGCGCCTCTACAAATCCGCAAAATGCGAAAAAATTCCAATGTCGGTATCCGAGCTGAACCGATCCTTGGCCATATATATTTTTTATCACAAAAAAATATTAAAAAACCGAAATTCGGCTGCAAGGGCATGTCTTCCTTTTCCACAGAAGACCTGTCGCCCATTAGCTGCCGGCAAGCTATGCAGTGGTGGCTTCCATCATGTATGGTCGCTCGGGTGCCCACTGCACTGACCCGCACGCGGGGGTCACTTCCGGCCAGTCAATTTCAATATGTATCCTACGAGTGCATCTCGCGGGCCTCTCACTGGGCCGCTCAGCTATCCTGGAAGACACGGTTGCGGCGATGGTCGGGCGGCCTGGCACGCCCCCGGTTTTCATCCATCCTTGTGCTGTGCTCGATAAAACGCCGTTATCTGCACCCGCTATCTCTCCAACTCGCGACATTTCACAAATGGCATAATCTATGCCCCATAATAATTTTATAACACTTTTGTTATAATCATAGTGCGCTTGATTTCCCCGGTTTCTCGGCTAAACCGTCGGGGCCGTAAATCCAAATTACGCAAAGTGTTCACACTCAACGGATGTTGGGCAAGTCCGCTGCCTTTTAAAGTTATCTGCCCTAGACGCGACCGCGGTTCGGAGGCGCACATACCGCGGGCGCCGTACAGGCGCAGATTTCGCACCGGTCCCGATTTACCGACCGTACTGGCGACTTCGGAGTCTATCGGCGACACGGTCGAACCTTTATCGCATAAGGCGAATGTCTTTCTATGCCCCCGCGGGCCACACACGTCGACTTTCTGCACATTTAAAAAATCACATTTTCGGCGTCGCGGCTCGCGGTGAGCACAGTCTATCAGGCCAGGTCGGCCGGGCGCCGCGACGCGCCTGTTATCTGACCCGCGAGCGACACGTTTTCACTCGCATTTCGCGGAAGGCGGCGCGCCGTGCAGCATCCGTTGATGCGGCATCTCGCAATTGTCCACGCCGCATTTTTTATCACGGCCCCGGCATCCATGTTTATGTTTCGGCGTCCACGGTTCGAGGCACATAAAACATAATCTTCTGTCCTTGACGATAGCCGCTCGGTCAGATACCGAACAGCGCGTAAAATCGTTGCATGCCGCGGCGCCGTGATCTCTTGAGTCGCAAATACCGCACTTTTGCGTATTTTCCGACGCTCGATGAATCGCGTGGATCTGCGCATTTTTGCGCCCCTTGTCTTCAATCACTTGCGCGGTCTGTCCGCCGCAATGGGGCGCCGAGTCTGTCATACTCGACAGCCATCTCGAGAAGTCCTCGATGTTCGTGCTCACGGTTCCGAATCTCGCCGCGAACCATGCCATTCTCGCCGAAAGCGGGATCCTTCCGACGAGCTCGCGTAACAATTGAGGTGAGGCCAAATAGCGCTCGTCCATACCTTTTACTGTGGCGACGGCATTCCTCACCGCTACCGCGAATTTCATAAAAATGCCTGTGTCCGTACTCTCAGTGAGGCGTGCTGTGTTCTTCATTTTTTCCAGGACGCTTGCAATTATCGCATCTGTCTGGCCGAATAAATCCTCCAGAGTGCGCATAATCCCCTCAACACAATGAGGGTCGCCGATCAAAGGGCGCACTGCTTCCCGAGCTGCCCCCTTGAGCGCGATTCTCAACCGCATCGCATTCTCTGCGGTTGTCAACCCACACAATTCCGTGGATTGCCTGAATTGCGTTTTGAATGAACGCCATTCCATTGGGTCGCCCGAAAATTCCGCCAGGTCCTTTGCGTTAGACTGCCGCGCTATCATAGCCGACACTCGTGGCTCATCCTGGCTGAGCGGATATCGCGGGCTCTCAGGTGAACGCGTTGACCGGACCGCTTCTGTAACAGCGGACGTCAGCCGTTCAAATTGCGCTTGTTGCGACCGCATCCAGTCGCCCAAGCTCGGATTATCGGTCCCGGCAGGAGCCTCTTGATGACAAGTTGTAGGTGCATTCATGCGCGCCGGGTCTTCTATGGCGATGTCGTCCGCCGAGACACTCGCAGCGGTAATAGGCGCCGCTACGTCGGTTGCCGCGGCGCCGGCGGCGGGCGCTCCTGCGCCCCCCGCCGCGGGGTCCCTTCCCGCCGCTGCAAGTGTCAAAGCCCTCGTGAACATCTCTTCTTGGCGCTTCTGCATTTCATCAAGCTGCCTCTTGTAATGCCGGTCCTTGTGGCGTAGCTCCCTGCGCAGCCTCCTTATATCTGCACTCGAGCTAGCCGCGTCAGTAGGTGACGCCGCCTGATCCTCAGCTCCCGACTGCCGGTCCGATTCATCTCCCGATGACGCTTCGCAATGGGAGGCATCTTCTTCGTCGGCGGGTAATTTGCGATTCGAATTCGATCTTAACGAGCGCGACATTTTCTTTAAAATATTATAATTATTATTTTTTCACAAAAAAAATATAAAAATTCGGATACCGACGAAGCACAAAATTACTGAATTTAAAAATTTAACAAACCGAAACAACAGAAATCCGGCTTCACGAAGGACCACGAAATGGTACGCACAGGGCCATACCAAGTTCGAAAAACTATTAAAAATCCCCAAAATATTTTAAAACCCAGCTGGCTAAAAAATTGAATTTAAAATAGTTAAATATAGGGTGGGTCTCCGTGTTACGGTGGGAGAAATTCAGTATAAATTTATAATATTTTAAGCACAAAGGTAAATTCGAAAGCAACAACAAAAAACACTTTTTCGGGAATTTAAATTAAAAATAAAAGACACTTTATTTAGCAAAAAACGATTCCGCGGACCGGCAGCGTAACAAGGTAAAAGTAATATCGGCGAACTGAGGACGCTGAGTCTGCGGAATCTTCCTTTATTTATACTTAAAATCTAGACACAGCGTGAAATCAACGGTCAAAAATGGGATTAGTAAGGGAGGGGAGAGACATCTCGAGAATACCCAGTGGCGGATGGTGGTCAGCGCAGCATTCTCGAGCGGTATGATCCGCGCCGGCCCATCCTCTAAACGGACTATTTTGCCCGCCTAGCCAAATTATCTCCCGAACGGGGAGGTGTACATATGTAAATGTTACGTCAAATTGAACGCCTGGCACATCCGCATGTGAATTTAATTAGTACCAATGTGTCCGGATGTGTCGGCGTTCATAAATCGCCTCAAAAAAGGCCGATTCCTATCTCTCGATGTATCTCCTTCCAAACTAATCCGATTCTTTATTTTATAACGAATTCTGACAGGAAATGACATGCCAGGTTTTGTGCACTTTTTCTGAGTTCATCTCGTGAACTTTCTGATTTTACGGCGTTGCAAACTTTCCACGCGCCGCGTACGTCTGGTCCATAAACCAGCGGCCCCCGCCAGGCGCCGGCTTGTCGCGTTCAAACGTCGGCCTGCCTGACCCCCGCCAGGCGCCGGCTTGTCGCGTTCAAACGTCGGCCTACCTGACCATTTTAACGGCCTTTCAAATCTGCTGCGCAGTTATCTGAAAACTGGCAAAAACATATTTTTGCTATTTAATTTAATCCGCGAGATCGGCCGTCATCCTCCACAGTGAGATACGTTTATTTCCGAATCTCGCGGATGTCCTAATAATGCACAAAACCTTATATCTCCAGTCAGGATTCGTCAGTAATAAGACCGCTAATTCCACTCATTTTATTTACAACAAAAAATTATAAATTACATATAGAATAAAATTACAAAAAATTCTTAAAACTATTCAAGTTGTCGAGGCCTCGACGCGAGTATAAGAAATATTATAAACTAAATGCATAAATGTTCAAAAAATAAACCTTATGGTAACAATTACACATACACACACACACGGCCATATATTTTTATTTTTATTAAATTTAAAAAATTCAATTTTATGCCGCTGGATTGATCGTGTGCGAAACAATTTATTTATTTATTAATAATAAACATCCTAGTGGGCTTTTAAAGTACGAAAAAATTAAAAGGATTTTTACATACCTAACATAAAACACGTTTTACAGTAAATAATTAAAAATGATAATATAAATAGAACATATTATTAATATTTAAAGCGTTAACTTTGTGGTTAGACATTATAACAGAATGTTAGTTAACTTAGTAAAAACCACTACAATGACAGCTCGTAAGCCCTGTAAACACTCAAAAACTTCCATACCTACTTTGCCATATAGATAGCTTTGACTCTGTGAGACATATATAATAAATCTCGAAAAAATCATTCATACCATTTACATGTTTTTCCAGTTCCGAAAAACTATCGAAAACCCCGGTTCATGGAAGAACTGAAGGCCGTCCTAACGGAGGAGGGGCTGGTCTCCTTCGAGTGCAAGGTTGTGGGCTTCCCCACTCCGCAGCTGAGTTGGTTCAAGGACGGGCTGGAGCTGCGACCAGGAGACGTGTACCAGCTCACTGGGAGCAACTCCCTCGGCTCCTACTGCTGCATCGCCTCCAATTGCATGGGGCAAGCGAGCAGCAAGGCCGAACTCACGGTGGAGGACATACAAAACCAATTGGACGACGAGGAAAGAATGCAGCTGTTTTCAGAAAACAAGGCGCCAAAATTTGTGCAGCCGCTCAAAAGCCAAGAGGCGAAAATAAACGAGGATTTCAAATTTACGGTGAAAGGTATTTATTATTACTCCATTTATTTTAACTCGTAGCGTCTGGTTGTTTGTTTGTTTGAAGAAAAAAATTTTGGATCGATTTTTAACCCCTTTCCCGTGATCCAATCGAGCTGAAACTTTGCAAGCAGACTCGTGGCGACTATCGAAAAGATCTTTCAAATTTTCGTTAAAAAAAAAATTTTGGATTTTTCGAATTTTTTTATTAATCAATTTTGTAGCGTTGCCCGAATCGAGCTCAATGCGTAGGGTAAGAGCTAAATCTGTTTTAACTAGAAAAAAGAAAGGGAGTGTAATAAAAACATGATTTTTATGGGTTAGTTTTTGTTTTCAAAGTGTTTCTGTGTTATGCAACAATATATTCTTCTAGATATATTCTAACAGATCGAAAGATACCAAATTGTTTTATCTAAAAAAGCTAATTATTGTTATTAGATTGAAGAATTTTTAATAAATGTAATATCACTACAGAAAACTGCAGTAAAGTCCTTACTGCAATATTATCGGTGCTATTCTGAAAATAGCAATATTAGGATGTCAGATCTTTATCCCAACACTTATAGACGAAAATAAAAAT
The DNA here is from genome assembly GCA_016648135.1 of Agrypnia vestita. Lineage (NCBI taxonomy): Eukaryota > Metazoa > Arthropoda > Insecta > Trichoptera > Phryganeidae > Agrypnia > Agrypnia vestita. Next base: position 18,956 of record JADDOH010000196.1, read on the forward strand.
AAACGAGACGTAGGTATACGTCGGTGGTGTAGTCAAAAGGAGATAGAAGTACATGACGGTTATCCGTCAGACGTCAAATATAAATAGAATCCAAGGATATTTCTCTTTTTTATGGTCCAACATGACAATGAAAATTTTGCCATAATTTTACATCTGGACGCTGTGGGAGAAGAAATTATTCAATGCATATGAAATAATATTTTTTCTACAAGTTTAAATACAGCATTAATACTTATTTCATGCAATTTTAGTTGAAAAATGAGAATTGTGAGGTTACGTTTGCGGCGGAGGGCAGCTGTCATACCAGACTGGAGAAATCGGACATCGCAAATAAAGGTTTTTACTTTGAGAGAGATAAGTGGAAATATACAAATGTTCTTATTTAAGTACGACAAACACCGAATACCGACGTACACCTCTTTCTCGTTTGTTTTTATTTAAATTTTCTCCTATTAAATATTGGGATAAAGGTCTGACATCCCGATATTTCTATTTTCAGAATAGCACAGTAAGTAACACCTGTATACCTTTCTGTAATATCTAAAATTATTCAGAATATTTTGAGTTTGTTCAAATCTTTCAGAACAGTACTGGATTTGAACAAACTCAAAATATTCTAAATGAAAATTCTGATAAAAAAGGAATTTAATAAAAATAGGAAATAATATTTCCTGGAGTATCCTAGTGTAATGTTAGTAATTCGGATGAATTTCATTACACAGAAAAAGTATATTGCTTTCAAAAATTCCGTAAAATCAATTGTACATTTTCTCATTAGTGACATTAGCGAGATCTGTGGGGATTTAGGAGAATGAAAAATGGCTTTGTACAGGCCGCATGGAAAAGTTGTTACAATGCATATATGAAGTGTGGCATGTAATTCAAATATATACAACTTCCAAAAATGAGTAGGCATGGTATATTCTATCATGGGTGGAAATAGTGAATGTTACGTTGTGTAAAGTGATCACTTAAGCCAACCAGACAATAGGTGATAAGTTCTATGTACACCCAAAAGACTTCTATATCTACTTTCCCATAAAAAACTACAGTTTTGTCTCTGGGAGACATCTATAATATACATTAATTGACTCAAATTATTGTTTGAAATATTTGTTTGACTTTCACAATAAGCTTTGTTAAAACGTATGTGTAATATTTTCAGTGAGCATTTCGCCGGAGCCAACACTTGCCTGGTATCGAGACGACCAACCAGTTGACGAAAGTGCCCGCTACAGAATCACAAAGGAAAGCAAAGGAATATGCCACCTGGACATCCACCAGCTGGAAATTACGGATCAAGCCGAGTGGAAGTGCATTGCGACTAACGAATTTGGTCACAGCGTGACTTCGTGTTTCCTAAAACTAGTTATACCGAGACATTTTAAAAAACCTCGCTTTCTCGAGAGTTTGCGCGCCATACTTTCCGAAGAAGGCGCCGTTAACTTGGAGTGTAAAGTTATTGGCGTTCCTCAACCTGTTTTAAAGTGGTACAAAGATGGTGAAGAGCTTAAACCTGGCGACATCCACCGAATAATATCGGGACAAGACGGCACATGCTGTCTAGGAACCTACACGTGCGAGGCTCAAAACTGCATGGGTATTGCAGCCAGCTCCGCCTCGTTGCTCGGCTTCGAAGATACAGTAAAAGTGAGCAAACCAGAACCAGAACTTCACAGAAATATTTCGCTATCGACTATTCACGAAGAGCGCACTTCGCAGCTGTACGACACGCCCGCAGGAGACATAACTCTGGACGAAAAGGGGGAAATATCTTTTTCTTTCGACGGAAAGGAAGTGTCCGTTTCACTTTATGAGACTCCAGATCTAACCGAAGAGGAAGCCCTACAAATAGTAGAAATGTACGCCGATCAATTATCTGAAAATATTACCGAACAAAATGTTGTGGAGTTGCCGCCGCTAAGGTTTGTCAAGGAAACGTCTACTTCGGGAAATCTTCTGATGGAAGCCATTGTCATTGACGTTTCGCCAGATTATTTCGCTTCTGCGGAAGATGATTTGAGAACTGAAGCTGATTTGGATGAAATGTCTATAATTGAGGACATGGGCGGTTCCACCTTTCCGGTGGAAGTTACGGAACCTCTCGTATTACAATGTTACGACGCGAGGAACGACATTCCAGCGAGGCCTCCACGTAAAAAATCGGAATCTATCAAAAGCGGAGAAGATTATTTCAGTCTTTCCAAAGAACGTTCAATTTCCGAAAAAAGTAAAGAACAGCAGCCGACGTCTGACAGTCCCCAAACTTTTGCGACAGCTAAAAGTTCTGAATTAAATAAGCTTAAACCCGAAACAGCAGAAGGTGAAAATATTTCCACTTCTTCCTTGGCTCCTACTGACAAAGAAAATATTGAAAAACCTGACAAGCCACGAAGACCGAAAAAAACTCGAAAGGACCGAAGTGGAAGTCAAGGCTCCAGAAAATCCAGCACGGGTAGTGAAAAGTCTCTTGATACAGATTTAAAATCAGTACCGAGTAAAAAAGATACCGAAGAAATATTACAAAAGATAAATACGCTCGTAAAAATATGCAAAGTCGTCCAGAGCCATTTACAAGCGGTAGAAGAAGAAGTCGTCTTGCAATCGGCCCTCATGAGCTCGGCCGCAACCGCCAAGAAAAGTCTCGAAGTTATTTCGAGCGTAACGACGCCTATCGAAGTCATTCAAAATATATGCGGACTTTTAAAAAGTGAAGGAGTGAACAATGAATTAACTCCCAATACCTTTCAGAAATTTACACCCGCTCTAAAGTCATTGCAACAGAATCTGGCTATCATAGAAAAGTGCGTGGAAATTGAGGGTGGGGGGCACACTCTGGTCCAAAGAACCAGCATTTGTCTCATTGAAACATTAGCAAAACCAATGCAAAGCATTTTGTCACTCTTAAAAAACGTTACAGTAACGTTAGAAAACACGTGGCCATCGAAAAATACGCGAGAAATAAATATTCTTTTGGCTGATATCATGACTGCGTTATCAGTTTCAGAAGACTCGATCAAATCAGTCAACCTTATAAAACAGGCCGCAGAGATGACGGAGAGTACTGCGCGTGTAAGTACTTTAACCAGCACTGAACTCAAAGATAAGTCGACAATAATGCAAAGCATATGGAAACCAGTTTTGAAGTTACAGAAATCGCTAGAAGCGATTAAAGAAAACACGTGCTCTGATAAGGATATACAAATACAAGATTATGTTATGGATCTCATTTCGAAACCCATACAGGAATTACAGTTTGCACTGGAATCCATCGAAGAGGCAGCCGTGAGAGAATCAAATGAAAACTTGTTCGATATAAATTCTGCCATTTTGCAGAGCATCGTCCAACCAATGTTGAGATTGAGAAATGATTTGAATTCTTTAGGTGAAGAGGGGTACCCTTCGATAACGGAAGACGTTATTGAAAACTTGATTTCCTCAATCAACTTCATTAAAAACAATTTGATCGATATCGGCGAACAATTTGATATCAAGGATCTAGAGCCATTTGAAGAAAATCAAAAGACAATTCAACACCTTGCGCGCAATTTATTGACCCTTCAAAGTAACATTGAATTATTTGTAGAAGGGAACAAAGATTTTTCATTCACCAAAGGTTTCGATGATCTTCAATCTCAACTTGCCAAAATTCTCGAACACGCTGTTCAACTCTCAACGTTTAAAAGTCTCGAAGTTCTTCGTAATTTAGTCTCGCCAACTGATATGGTGAACGAAAGTTTCAACTATATAAAACAAAACGATACGGAAAACTTTCTTACAAGTCTAATGAAATCTGTGGATTTGCTGCAGCAAAAAGTAGCGTATGTACAATTGCAAGATTTGGATGATTTGCAAGGTTGCCTTACTACTTCGTTAACTTCGATTGAGAAGTTTAAATTGAAGTTGAATGAATCAATCGTTACAAAACACGTATTGGAGCCTAACCAGCAACAAGTACTTTTGAAAGAAAGTTCTGAATGCTTATCAAATATTGTAAATAACATCAACAAAAATATCCGATATGCAACGGAAGAAAGTCAGCACCTCGATTCTTTGAAGGAGCTATCTCAAAAGGAAAAAGTCAATTCTTTGCAACGATTGGCGAACACCTTGATCGAGATGCGCGATACTATAGCGGCAGCCGAAGTAAGATCTTCCGAATCGCCTGAACAAATAATGTCACTGGCTGATTTTTTCGTTGCTCACGATTTAGCAGTGCCATTAAATGAATTAAATCGCAGTCTTAATGTTCTTGCCCAACAGACTTACGAAGAATACGATACTCTACATGATTCCAAAGAATTCTCGGGTCTGAACACTTTGGCCAATCCGTTTTATGAATTTCATAATAATTTAACCGTAATACAGCATCAAGTTCAATCACAGATAAGTGAAAGATTGGATAGCATTGCCCCTGATTCTACAATAGCAAAAACGCTGAGAGATTTAAATACCTGCTTAGTAGAAGTTGAACAGCAGTTTGCTCTGGAGGCTGGAGACGATATGTCAACGATGCAAGATATTTCAGGGATAAAGTCAACCGCAGAAGCGAAGCACATCATTGTGGAGAGTATTCCTACCACGAAAATCGACGTTGCTTTAGAAACCGCACCTGATATTGTGGAGTATGATCCAAATATCGGTCCGTCTATTCCACTAGAAACATTGCAAAAAAGTTTGAAAACCATGCAAGAATGCCTTGACATAAATACATTTGAAGAATTAGAAGAATTTTCATTTTCACCATTACGAAGTTTGGCAGAATGTGTACTAAATCTCAAAGAATGTATTGAATTATCTCAACCAGAGCAATCAGAAATATTATCCGAAAAAAATATTCCATTCGTTGCAACATCTGACGTAAGAAAACATTTAGAAACTTTAGAATATTCTCTAGATACAATTCGCAACCAAAAGTTCGAACAATACACAGAAGCAAATTTAGATGATGAATCCTTCAGAAAACTTAATTTAATTACAGAATCTGTCTTGCAATTAGAAAAAAATGTCAAGTTAGTCAAAGAAGAACTATTAAAAGACGAAGTAAATATAATCAAGCCGTCATCAGGTGAACACATAGATGACATTTTTATGTCAAGTAAGAGAGACAACTTGGCCATCAAAGAAGAACCTTTATTCTACGATAACGTTGGTGATGTGACTTCGGCAACAGATATATCTCTCCTAAAAACATTGGCTGATCCTTTAGAAGATCTGAGACTAGCTGTTGGTGCCGTCCAACAACAAAGAATCTGGGAGGCTTGCGATGTAATGAAAAAAGATGACGAAAGGGCACCAGCTAGTCTGGCAGTATCTTTACAAGAACTCCTGAATGGAATTGCTGTAGTTCAAAAAGAATTAACAGTTGAATCTGCCGAAACTCTCAAATACCATGAAAAATCGGACTATTTTCAGGCCATCGCTAAGCCCATGCAGGAGCTGAGTAAATGTATTATAGCTGTCCAAGAAAATTTAGTAAATGAACCACATGATGATGAATCTTCTCTAGGAGAATTTACATATACAACAACTTTAGCTGAGTGTTTAGAAACCGTTCAAAGGTGTTTTGCAGTACTCGAACAGCATGAAATGGTCGACTTGAGTCAGGCATCAGATTTGCAAATAGCGTCTGAATTAGAACTAGAACAATATGCAGAAGAGTTTATCGAAAAAGAAATGGATCTGCAGAGAAATGTAATAGAAAACACCATGGCAATATTCACTGATATTGAGAAAACCTCTGAAATGATAAAAGAACAAAATGAAATATCAGTTGAAAAAATAGAGACCATAAAAAATCTCATGAAAAATCTACAGCAAATATTTTCAAAGCCATTGAATCAAGTCCTTGACCAAAAGAATGAACTTTCTCGTATCTTAGTAATGACTGAAAATAGTATTGATGATTTTGAACTTCAAGAATTAACGAAATCTGTCAAGAATGAAAGTATTAAAACATCACTAAAATCATCAATGGCTTCAGTCAAAAATAATTTGGTACATATGAAAGAAATGATAGTGAAAATTAATAATTATAGCAAAAATATTGATTTTGTGCGACCGATAAAGGATATTCAGAACTTCACTAAACAAATTGAAACACTACCGGAGCCGATTTCCCATAATTTCTCTTTCCTAGAAACAATCATTGTACCTCTCCGGGAAATTTGCCACAAATTTGAACTTGCTGATCTTACTACAGACGCGGTTCAGCATCCAGAAATCGTAGTGAATTCAATGGATGTTGTGGAATCGTTAAAGGCAGTCTTCAATTCTATTTCAGCTAGTAAAGATATCACGCTTGATTTGAACAGTGAAGAATTGAACGTGGCCACAGATAATTTGAGTAATGCATTAGAAATTATCATAAACGACATAGAGGTAAAAAATAAGCAAGTCTTAAGCTGTAACATTCTCAAATCTATTTCAAATCCATTAAGGACAATAAATTGTGTTGTTTCTGGAAGATTGAAAGATTTTGAAACATCAGAATTATCTACGTTGGAGATTTCTGATTTGGCCGAACCTATCAAAAATCTGCAGGTTTGCCTTTCTTCAGTTCAAAAGCAATTAATGCAACCGTCCGATGAAGATACACTAACTGCCGATATATCTTTAGTAGAATCGTATGCAGAACCTATAATGGAACTACAAAAAGATCTTTGCAAAATTGAAAAACAAATATTACTCGATAATAAAGATTCAACATTCGAAGAAAAAATGACTGTTATAAGTAGCGTAGAAACATCTATCCATAATTTACAAGACAGTTTGTCTGAAATCGAAGAAAAAGGTTTAACACCAAAAAATGCGTCGTGTATTAAAGAACTGCAAGACTCACTTGTTGTCATGGAACAGAAAATAACCCACTTAGATGACAAAGATGTTTTGGTACAACAAGAAAAAGCATTTATACAATCGGATAAAGGCATAACCGACAACTTGAATGAAACAATACCTAAAACTGAATTACATTCTGAAAAAACCACCCAATCGGCAGTTTCTGTGTTGTCAGAAAAATTACAACCTTTAAATGAACCACTCACTGAGCTCCAATCGTCAATAAATGTTATCCAGGAGCAAATGAAATGGGAGACATGTGAATCATTAGAAGTTGACAAGAAACTTGAAAATGAATTGAACTCACTTGCAACTAAAGTGAGCGTTTTTGTAGAAGCTGTCCAAAAACAACAAATTTTATCCGTTGAAAAACTCAATGAGTTTACTGAATCCGTGCAAGATTTAAAAGTTTTCGCGGCGCGTACTAAAGACCTGTCGCAGTCATCTACAAAAGACATACATTTTGATTCTGTGACACAGTCCATAAATGTGGTCCTACATCACTTGGCAGCTTTGAAACTTGAGAGCCAAGATGAAATATTTGATATCACAGATTTGTCCCCACCAACCGAGTTTATCACCGTAATTCCAGAAGATTTCAATAAAAATGATCTCAAAACATTATTAGAACCTCTCGAAATGCTTAAGGTAGCTATATGTGATGTACAAAAGCAAAGAATACAAGAAGCTAGCGACGTCATTGAAAAAGATAGCAGTTCAATAGTATTGAATGACGATTACGCTATTTGTGTTCAAAATTTAGAAAAGAGAATTGCAACTGTGCAAGAGGAATTACTTTCAGAATGTATAGAAATAACTGAGCACAAAGATTTTGATACTCTGAAAAATACTTTGCATGAACTATGCGAATGTATAGTTACAGTACAAGAAAACGTTAACTTTGATATTTGTAATAGTAAGCAACCGGTGCACAATGTAATACAGGTTTTGGAAAATGTCAAAGATTGTTATAATAAATTAGATAAACAAATCGCTGATAAGACCAATGTAATGGAAATGCTTGCAAAGAAGGATGAAATTCAAACCCAAAAAGAAATCCAAGATGATGTTTTACAAGAAGTGGAAAAGGATGGCAGTATTTATAAATCGTTGAAAGAAAAAATAATCTCTTTACATGTGGAAAGTTTTACGGAACCGCTTGAAAGTTTACAAGTTGCAGTCGACGCGATGCAACAAGAATTGGGACTCGCTGAAATTGTCGATGATCAATCTATGTTTGCTTTAAAAATATCGTCTCAAGAACTGTTGGAATCCATAACCATATTTCAGGAAAGTGATTTTCCAAAACTTATGCAAATTGAAGCTATAGAAACTCTTTCCAAATCATTAACGAGTTTTGAAGAAAACGTTGCTCAGTTATCAAATATTGAGAAATGCCCTCTTCAAATTCAGAATACCCTACAGCAAGCTATAACAGAAGTGAAAACATTATTTAAGTCGGAAGAAAGCTTTTTAAAATTAAAGGAAGAGGTTAAGGAACGTACAGATGCGTTGTTATCTTCAGAGCTTGGTCAAGAAGAATCATTCCTGATTAACAATATTTCTAAGCCACTAGACAACATTAAGAATGCTATGAGTAGCGTTCAGTTTGATATTGAAGCGATACAAAATAAAAACATCGAAAACATATCAAGTTCATTGCAAGAAGCCATTTCATCAATTCAAAATAATTTATTGTGCGACTCCACACATTTTCAAGATATTGAAATGCCTTTACAAGATCTGTCTAGATTAGTTAACAATCTAAAAGAAAACCTTCCTTTTGAAAGCCAAGACAAAAGTGAAAGCAAGCTAATATTAAAATATATCGTTACAATTGAAAATTCTTTAGACGAAGCACAAAATGTTATTTTATTCCTTAAGAAAAATATCCCAGATGAAGATATACAAACACTGGAATTAAAGCAAGTAGTAAAATTGTGTAACAAAAATATCAGCGAACATCGTGAAATAATTTCTGAAGAAAAGTACAAAACTGAAAGTGTAAGCATACTTCCTGACACTGGCGACATAATGATACTGAAAAGTTTATCCGAACCGTTGAACGATCTTAAAGTGGCAATTGGAGCTATTCAACAAGAAAGGTCGTGGGAAACATGCGAAAGTATTGAAGAATATATGGCACCTCCCAAAGTAAACGTAAAATTAGCACAATCCTTACAGAATGTACTGGAGGAAATTTCATTAGTACAAAATGAGTTACCTACCGATTCTACCAATATTTTGACTGTCGATCAAAAAACCAATTGTCTACAAGCAGTAGCTGTACCATTGCAGGAGCTCTATAAGAGCATAGCCGTTGCCCAAGAAAATTTAGTCAATGAACCATTTGATGAACAAATTTCCCTCAAAGACTTTACTTATGCAACTACCTTGGCTGAATCCTTAAAAACAGTTCAGGAATATTTTTCTACACTAGAACAACACGAGCTAATCCATTTACCGCAAGTTTTGGAATTACAAACTTCAGAGATGTCCTTCGAACCGACGGATGATATTGCTACTGTTTTAATAGACAAAGAAATAGAAAATCAACGACAATCATTACATAATACAGTCGATGTATTTGAAAACATCCAACAGGTAACTGATAAAATTTCCGGAAGTAAATTATCAAGAGAAAAATTAGAAGAAATTAAAATGTACGTCTTGGAAGCTCAACAAATATTTAGAGAGCCTTTAGCCTATGTATTTGCCCATAAAACCGACCTGGCCAATTTACTTGAAAAGACTCAAAACTCAATAACTGATTTTGAAATTAACGAACTCACAAAAGAGATCGGTAACAAACCAATATATGAATCTTTAAAACAATCATTGACATTAATAAACGCGAGTTCAATACGTTTGATGGAAACCCTTAAAAAAATCAATTATTACTGCAGACAAAAAAATATTGTGAAGCCACTAAACGACATAAAGAAGTTTATTAAATTCGTCGAAACCACATCGTTACCTGAAAAATTGACTGAAATTGAATCAATAAAGAATCCATTGCGTGAAATTTTTGAAAAGTTTGAATTTGTGGATTTGCACACGGCATTACCACAGAGTAACGATGAACTCGTTGTTCAGTCATCTGATGTTGGTGAACACTTTATGGCCATTCATAAAGAATTATCAGCATTCAATAAAAAATACTTGAATAATGCAGATATGCAGATAATTCTTAACCATTCCAACGATTTAAAACATAGTATAGAAAATATTCTTAAAGAAACTAATGTTGTTACAAATACTTCGATCACGAGTAATATTTTACAATCTATCTCAGCCCCAATCAATGAAATCAACAAATTCATAAATAAACTTCAAAAAGAAAAACCTGTTTTACAAATGGCCGAAAAAGAAATTAGTGTACCCAGTATATCACAAATGAACGAACCTGTCAAAAAATTAAAAGAATGCCTGGCAATTGTTCAAACACAGCTTTTTGAACCTGATGAAAACACTCTTTCACTTGATAGTTCGCTTGCTGAATCGTATGCTGAACCTATACTCGAATTACAAAGAGAACTTTTGACTATCGAGGAAAATGATTTATCTAATATCAAGAGTGTAGAAAGTTGTGTTCACAAATTGAAAGAAAGCATAGATGCGATAGATTCAAACAGAGCTGATAAAGTGTCATGTTTATTGATTTTGAAAAATCCTTTAACTGAAATGGAGGAGACGATATCTGCTGTTATTCAAACGGCGGAAATAGATAGTTTAAATCTCGGATTATCAAGTGAAACAAAACCTGCTATGGATATTTTGAAACAAGCTTTACCAAAAATAAACATTGGTTCGATAGAACAAATCCACTCAGATATTGAAACTGAGATAGTATTAGAAGAAAATTTAAAAATCGGAGATGATGGTGTTGCAAATGCTAAAATTATAGAAGACAAGGTCAGTGATTTAAAATATAGTGTAAGTTTGGAAAAGGGTTTTGAAGATCAAGGTAGTCTGGCAATGCAACGAGAAGACAAACAAAAAGGGTCTGATGAAAAAGAAGATAAAATGATCAAACTAAAGATTCTCCAAGAAGAAGAAGAAGAAGAAGAAGTCGACGAATTAAAGATAATTGATAAAGAAAAGGAAATTTTGAAAGATTCTAAACTGCAAGAGGATGATAAACTCAAACAAAATGGAAAAGATGATAAAGAAATATTTGAACAAGACAAATATGAAAAAGACAGCCTTGAAATAGTTAAACAAAAACTTAGAGAAGATCTGGAACAGAAAGATGTGGTTGAAGAAGAATATCCAGAAAAAGAAAATAAAGAAGCGGATACACCCAAAAAGGAATTAGAAATGGAAAAATTAAAAATGGTGGACGTTGAAAAAGAAGAGAAGAATGTTGCCAAAGATGAAAAATTGAAAGATGAGGAAGCCTTGAAACAAGAGGAAAAGTATGATAAAGAACAATTGGCTAAAATTCAAATAGAAAGGGAAAGGGACGAAACGTCTGAAATTGAAAAACAAAAAATACAGGACGAGTTAAGGCAAAAAGAGCAAGAAGAAAAAATAGAAAAAGAGATACAAGAAGCACCCAAAAGTGAAACTCAAAAACAAGAACTGTCACAGAAGGAAAAGGAAGGTTTGGAGAAAGACAAATTCGAGAAAGATAATTTACAAGCAGCTGAACTTGAGAAACAAAAACAGTATATTCTGCAGCAGAAGGAAGAACAAGATAAATTCGAAGCAATCGAACACGAGAAACAAAAACAAGATGAACTGAAACAAGAAATAGTACGACTGGAAAGAGAAAAAGAAGAGAACGACCGACTGGAAAAAGAAAAACAAATGGCTTCTGAAGAACAAAAACAAAACGAAGAAGACAAACTTAAACAAAAAGAAAAGGACGAAGTGGATCATGTAGAAAAAGAGAACCTGGAAAAACAGAAAATAGAAGCTGCGAAAATTGAGAAACACAAAGTAGAAGATGAAGTAAAACAACAAGAGATGGAAGAAAAAGATAAACTAGAAGCAGTCAAAATTGAAAAAGAAGAAAGCGATAGACTTGAAAAAGAAAAACAAAAAGTAAATGACGAACTAAAACAGAAAGAAAAAGATGAAAAAGAATGTTTGGAAAAAGATAAAATCGAGGCAGTGGAACTCGAGAAACAAAAACAGGAAGAACTCAAACAAAATGAAAAAGTGCGTTTAGAAAAAGAAAAAGAAAAAGAAGAAAGCGATAAGCTTGAAAAGCAAAAATTAGAAGACGAAATAAAACAAAAAGAGAAGGTTGAAAAGAATCGCTTAGAAAAAGATAAGCTGGAAGCCACTGAAAACGAAAAACGCAGATTAGAAGATGAACTGAAACAAAAAGAAACGGACGAGACGGAACGTTTAGAGAAAGAAAAACTAGAGAAGGAGAAAGAAATTAACAAACAAAAACAAGAAGATCTAAAGCAGAATGAAAAAGTGCGTTTAGAAAAAGAGAAATTTGAAAAAGAGAAACAAGAACAGGCAAACATTGAAAAACAAAAAGTAGAAGATGAACTAAAACAGAAAGAAATGGATGAAAAAGAACATTTAGAAAAAGACAAGCTGGACGCTGCTGAAATAGAAAAACAAAGAGAAGAAGATGAACTGAAACTGAAAGAATGGGAACGTTTAGAAAAAGACAAATTCGAGAAAGAGAAATCGGAAGCAGATGAACTTGAGAAACAAAAACAGGATGATCTGAAGCAGAAGGAAATAATGCGTTTGGAAAAAGAAAAAGAGGAGAGCGCCAAACTTGAAAAAGAGAAACAGGAAGCTGTTAACAAAGAAAATCAAAAACTAGAAAGTGAACTAAAACAGAAAGAAAAGGAAGAAAATGAGCGATTAGAAAAAGATAAACAAGAAACTGCTAAAATTGAGAAACAAAAACTAGAAGAACTTAATCGAATGAAGAAAGAAAGTATGGAAAAGGAAGAAAGCAACAAACTTGAAAAAGAGAAAGAAGAAGCTACTGAAATAGACAAAGAAAAATTTGAAGATGAGCTAAAGCAGAAAGAAATCGAACGTTTCGAAAAAGACAAGCTGGAAGCGGATGAAAAAGAAAAACAAAGAGTAAAAGATGAAATTAAACAGAAAGAAAAGGAACGTTTAGAAAAAGACAAACTTGAGAAGGAGAAATTAGAAACTGATAAAATTGAGAAACTTAAACAGGATGAACTCAAGCAGAAAGAAAGAGAAAAAGAAGAAAGCGACAAACTAGAAAAAGAGAAACAAGAAGCTGCTAAATTAAAGAAACAAAAAGAAGAAGACGAACTGAAGCAAAAAGAAAAAGATGAAGAGGAACGCTTGGATAAAGAGAAATTAGAAGCAGCTATAGTTGAGAAAGAAAAAATGCGTCTGCAAAAAGAGAAGGAAGAGAGCGATAAGCTGGAAAAAGATAAACAAGAAGCTGCTGAAATAGAAAAACAAAGAGTAGAAGATGAAATAAAACAGAAAGAATTGGCTGAAGAGGACCGTCTAGAAAAAATACGTTTGCAAAATGAGAAAGAAGAGAGAGAAAGGCTTGAAAAAGAAAAACAGGAAGCTGCTGAAATTGAAAGACAAAAAGTAGATGAAGAACTTAAAAAGAAAGAAAAGGATGAAAAGGAACGTTTAGAAAAAGAAAAAATTGAAAAAGAAAAATTCGAAGCTGCAGAACTGGAGAAACAGAAAAAGAAGGAAAAGGAAGAGAGCGAAAGACTCGAGAAAGAGAAACAGGAAGCTGCTAAAATAGAGAAACAAAAATTACAAGATGAACTAAAACAAAAAGAAAAGGATGAAAAAGAAAAACTTGAAGCAGCTGAAGCTGAAAAACAAAAACAGGCAGAACTAAAACTAAATGAAAATATACGTTTGGAAAAAGAAAGAGAAGAAACTGTCAGGCTCGAAATAGAAAAAGAAAAACAGAAAGTAGAGGAAGAACTTAAAAAGAAAGAAGAAGATGAAAAAGAACGTTTAGAGAAAGAAAAACTTGAAAAAGAGATACTTGAAGAAGCTAAACTTGAGAAACAAAGACAGGAGGAATTAAAACAAAAGGAAAAGTTACTCAAGGAGAAAGAAGAAAGCGATAGACTCGAAAAAGAGAAACAGGAAGCCGCCAAAATAGAAAAACAGAGAATAGACGATGAAATAAAACAGAAAGTATTGGCTGAAAAAGACCGTCTAGAAAAAATGCGTTTGCAAAAAGAGAAAGAAGAGAGTGAAAGACTTGAAAAAGAGAAACAGGAAGCTGCTAAAATTGAAAAACAAAAAGTAGAGGAAGAACTTAAAAAGAAAGAAAAGGATGAAAAAGAACGTTTAGAGAAAGAAAAACTCGAAAAAGAGAAACTTGAAGCGGCTGAACTTGAGAAACAAAAACAAGAAGAACTAAAACATAAAGAAAAGATACGTTTGGAAAAAGAAAAAGAAGATAGCGAAAGACTCGAGAAAGAGAAAGAGGAAGCAGCTAAAATTGAAAAACAAAAAATAGAAGAAGAACTTAAAAAGAAAGAAAAGGATGAAAAAGAACGTCTAGAGAAAGAAAAACTGGAAAAAGAAAAACTTGAAGCGGCTGAACTTGAGAAACAAAAACTAGAGGAACTAAAACGCGACGAAAACATACGTTTGGAAAAAGAAAAAGAAGATAGCGAAAGGCTCAAAAAGGAAAAAGAGGAAATAGCTAAAATTGAAAAACAAAAATTAGAGGAAGACCATAAAAAGAAAGAAAAGGATGAAAAAGAACGTTTAGAGAAAGAAAAACAGGAAAAAGAAAAACTTGAAGCGGCTGAACTTGAGAAACAAAAACTAGAGGAACTAAAACGCGAAGAAAAGATACGTTTGGAAAAAGAAAAAGAAGACAACGAAAGGCTCGAAAAAGAGAAAGAAGAAGCTGCTAAAATTGAAAAACAAAAAGTAGAAGAAGAACTTAAAAAGAATGAAAAGGATGAAAAAGAACGTTTAGAGAAAGAAAAACTCGAAAAAGAAAAACTTGAAGCGGCTGAACTTGAGAAACAAAAACTAGAGGAACTAAAACGAAAAGAAAAGATACGTTTGGAAAAAGAAAAGGAGGATAGCGAAAGGCTCGAAAAAGAGAAACAGGAAGCTGCTAAAATTGAAAAACAAAAAATAGAAGAAGAACTTAAAAAGAAAGAAAAGGATGAAAAAGAACGTTTAGAGAAAGAAAAACTCGAAAAAGAGACACTTGAAGCGGCTGAACTTGAGAAACGAAAACAAGAGGAACTGAAACGAAAAGAAAAGATACGTTTGGAAAAAGAAAAGGAGGATAGCGAAAGGCTCGCAAAAGAGAAACAGGAAGCTGCTAAAATTGAAAAACAAAAATTAGAAGAAGAACTTAAAAAGAAAGAAAATGAACGTTTAGAGAAAGAAAAACTCGAAAAAGAGAAACTTGAAGCGGCCGAACTTGAGAAACAAAAACTAGAGGAACTAAAACGCGAAGAAAAGATACGTTTAGCAAAAGAAAAAGAAGATAGCGAAAGGCTCGAAAAAGAGAAAGAAGAAGCTGCTAAAATTGAAAAACAAAAATTAGAGGAAGAACTTAAAAAGAAAGAAAAGGATGAAAAAGAACGTGTAGAGAAAGAAAAACTCGAAAAAGATAAACTTGAAGCGGCTGAACTTGAGAAACGAAAACAAGAAGAACTGAAGCGAAAAGAAAAGGAGGATAGCGAAAGGCTCAAAAAAGAGAAAAAGGAAGCTGCTAAAATTGAAAAACAGAAAATAGAAGAAGAACTTAAAAAGAAAGAAAATGAACGTTTAGAGAAAGAAAAAATCGAAAAAGAGAAACTTGAAGCGGCTGAACTTGAGAAACAAAAACTTGAGGAACTAAAACGCGAAGAAAAGATACGTTTAGAAAAAGAAAAAGAAGATATCGAAAGGCTCGAAAAAGAGAAAGAAGAAGCTGCTAAAATTGAAAAACAAAAATTAGAGGAAGAACTTAAAAAGAAAGAAAAGGATGAAAAAGAACGTTTAAAGAAAGAAAAACTCGAAAAAGATAAACTTGAAGCGGCTGAACTTGAGAAACGAAAACAAGAGGAACTGAAACGTAAAGAAAAGATACGTTTGGAAAAAGAAAAGGAGGATAGCGAAAGGCTCGAAAAAGAGAAGCAGGAAGCTGCTAAAATTGAAAAACAAAAAATAGAAGAAGAACTTAAAAAGAAAGAAAAGGATGAAAAAGAACGCTTAGAAAAAGAAAAACTCGAAAAAGAGAAACTTGAAATGGCTGAACTTGAGAAACAAAAAGAGAAGTTACGGATGGAGACAGAAGAGAGCCAAAGACTCGAAAAAAAGAAACAAGAAGCTGCTGAGATAGAAAAACAAAGGGTAGAAGATGAACTAAAACAGAAAGAATTGGCTGAAAAGGACCGTCTAGATAAAATTAAAGAAACGAAAAAATTGAAAGAGGAGAAAAAGGCAGCTAAACTAAAAGCTGCTGAAATGAAAAGAGAACGGGAAGAAGAAGAACTGAAACAAAAGGAAAAAGAACGCCTTCTTAAAGAACAAGAAGAAACTGCTGAAATCGAGCGGAAAAAAGCAGAAGAACGGGAGAGACTTGAACAGGAAAAAGAAATTGAATTCGCCAAACAAAAAATGGAAGATGATTTAAAGAGAAAGGAACAATATGAAAGAGAAACAATGACAGAAGAAAGCAATAAAATCAAAGAAACAAAAAAGTTAAAAGACGATAAAAAAGCAACAAAAGTCTCTGATGTGATAAAAGCAAAACAGGAGGAAGATATCAAAAAGCACGAAAAAGATGAAAAAAGCAGAATCGAAGTTCATAAAGAAGAAGAAAAATTGAAAGATCTTGAATTCGATGAGGCAAAAATACTTGGAAAAGATCAGATAGATGAGAAAAACAAAAAAGAGTCATTGCTAAAAAATAAAATGTATAAACTTGAAGAAAAGCAGTTAAAAAAACATTATGTGTCTGAAGAACAAAATCAGAAACAGGCAGATAAAATAAGGTTTCCCCAAGACATTGACGAAATGTCCATTGACAATGTTAAGAAAAAATCGGAAGCCGATACAAAAATTTCTTTTCTTGAATCGAAAACAGACGATGAAACTGATAAAACAGACAGCAGTGTCAGAGACAGACATCGAACCGATAAATCCTTTAGCGAATCTTCGAGGACCATGAAAAGTACTTCGATACTGTCTAATTCGTCTACGAACTATTATTCTTCTACTTCTCGCCAAAAAAGTACCCCCGGCCCTAGAGATGCCAAAAAGAAGCCAATATTCAGCACACACTTAACGGATAGGACGGCAGTCGAGGGATCAAGGGTGAAGCTGACCTGCAGTGTACTGGGCTCGCCTGAACCGAAAGTGGAATGGTACCGAAACGGTATTCTTTTGAATGATCAAAACAAATACAAGACTAAGTGTATCGATGGTTTGACAACGCTCGAAGTGTTAAATGCGGTTCCATCTGATTCGGCAGATTACACTTGCACTGCGACTAATGAAAATGGTACAATTTCATGTTCGGCTACTTTGAAGGTTTACGCCGGATTTGAAACAACGCCAATACCGCCCACATTCACTAGATCCATAAAAGGTACATAAATTTTGGATAAAAAAACGTTCTTTTGTATTATAGTTATTGTTTAACTAACCAATCCAAAATGGTCAAAAAAACAAAATTTATAAAAAAATTAACCCATAAAAACATTTTTTTCATTATAATTCCTTTATATGCGATTTTCATGCCACTCCAACACTTTAAGTGTCCTTTTGGGTTTAATTAATAGATAATGTAGTAGATTTACATCCTGAAGTCACACTTTCATATATTTAAAAAAATAATAATTCACAACAAACAAAATCATTTTACAGAAAAACAACCAACTATTGTTTTTTTAAATAATAAGTTAATAAATTCTAAAGTGTCCATGATTTCAATAATTTCAGAATAGAACCAGAAAGTAGGTACTTAGTACTTACCTGAACATCTGAGATAAATGCGTTGCCAAATGTATGTAATAATGCATTGTCATCGACATCAAGTCGATGTGCAAAATATCAGCTCGATTGAATGACGGGAAGTGTGTTAGTTTTCACATCCAAGATTTTTCCATAAGAAATCAAGAAAGCGGTGAAGACTTAAATTATTGTCTTTCATAACTTTTATAATACTTCTACATGAAGGGAAACTTTCAATATTTATTCATCTTTTGGTGGTTTTCACCAGTATGTGGGTTTTTATTATTAATTTATATCAAAATTTGTACCGTAAATTAGAGTTTTTCGAACCATAACCTAGAAAAGACCTATAAACGAATGTAAAACTAAACAAATTGAACAATATTTGTCAAAATTAAGATAGTACATTCATTATTAAGGCATTATAAGATATTAAAATTTCTTAATTTATTTTGTATTAATGTTGAAAGCATTACAAGGAAGACCGCGACCGTTGAATTATTTTTCAGTGGGTCAGAAAAGCGTCTTATAAAAATATATATTGTACAATAATTTACTTTGTTCTTAAAGCAAAGTTTATAAGCCATTAAATTTGCAGGACAATATTTCATTCTTGGGTGGTTTTAAAACGCTTTTTATTCGTTCGTATAAACAGCGATTTTAATTAAAATAGATGTTTTATTTGTATATTGTTGTTATAATTCAGATACCTACCACATTGCCGAGGATGAGCTGGTTTTAGAATGCCGTATTCGAGGTCAACCTGTGCCAACCATATCCTGGGTAAAGGATGGTAAAGGTCTTACGTCCAATGGTCGCTACCACATGCACTACCTGGCAGACGGACTATGTCGTCTGATCATCAACAGGCCGGACCCCAGTGACACCGGCAGGTACACTTGCAAGGCTGAGAACCCGCTATGGAGCGACGAGATATCTCATCAAGTGCAATTTTCTGGTAAGAATCATTGATAAGTAATGTTCGTATTTAATACGGAATCTAAAACGTTCATTTAAAGCATAGAGTTTTACGGAAACGGATCGTTTGATTGGTAGAGAACGCAAAAGTCTATGCTTTAAACGAACTTTTATTTTGATCCAACTTGAAACAACCGGGCCTAAGAAGGATTAAATGGATGAATAACTCAGGGACTTGAGGGAATACAAGAAACTAAAATACCTATGTTTCCTTTTTTGTCTTTTACTTTATCTTCCAGACTTCCCTGTCAATATTATACATACCTATATACGTTTTGTAAAACCAATATACAGTTTCAATTGCAAGGAAATTACCAAATAAATACAATATTATTTATTTTATGGTTTCTTATCAATTTTTTGTTTCGTTCACGAGACGAAAATGCGTGTATATTGGGCCTTGTAGATGCTGGCTTCTCATACCGCGCGTACCGGGTTCGATTCCCGAAACATCACAACGCATCTTCATAATATGTATGTGATTTGGGTGATTTTTGTCGTTACAGTAAAAAATTAAAAATACATAGATTAGCTCACCAACATTCAGAAAATGAGGTACCATATCACGAGTATTTTAGAGAATAATTTATTTATTTAAGGAATAATTTAAAGTGGCATAACAAATAAAGACCCTGTGGCAAGAAGTTGTTAACTAACATTTTTGTCAAAAATGAGCTAATAAGCCGTCTAAACTAAATATTGTACGCTCTTTCCATTGGAAATAAGTTCAGAACTTAAAAATAATTAGAACATGTTCATATCATAAGGATGAACATGTTAACTTCACTTTTTCATAAAAATCAAATTAGTTACTAATGGGAAGAACATATTATCTTCAATAATAACATGTTCATGCCATCATTCTGAAATTAACACGCCTTTTAATTTGCTTGGAATATTTATGGTTAGTATAAATTTTACTCTGGTATTACTTTCATATATTTTCTTTTATTTGAAGACTATTATAATATGTACTTATATAATATATTATTTTTCAATAATTTTAAATGGTAAATACCATGTTTTGCATTATTATTTAACATGCCAGGTATTTTGTAATTTTTGCTATATATATTTTTAATTTTCTATTTTCTTTATTTATTGTTCTTTTCTTAATTTATTTAAAAATTTTAACTTTGAAAATTTCTTTCATGTTGTTTTTTTCTCCTATGTTTATAAAGTGAATAATATTTTGTAATAGTGTAACTTTAAATTGTAAAAATGAACCTACAGACAAACGTCTTTTTAGACGTTTTGTGGGAATAGATATTATAAAATAATTAGAAAAAAAAAACATCCCTCAGTTACTGATTGCGCCCGCATCCCCAGGTCGCGACATGCACCTGGCCAGCTCGCCGCTGCGCTTCGAGAGCGTGCGCAGCGCGCGGTCCGCGCACGAGGCGCGCCGGCCCTACTTCTCGCGCGTGCTGGCCGACCACAGCGTGCCCGTGGGGGGCACGATCGCGCTGCAGGTGGAGGTGGGCGGCGGCGCCGCGGAGGTGGAGTGGCGCCGCGGCGGCGCGCCCCTGCCGCCGGGCCGCGCGCGCGCCTTCGCCGAGCGCAACGTGCACACCCTCGCCGTGGAGAACGCCGGCGCCGAGGAGTCGGGCGTCTACTCGTGCACGGTGCGGAACGCGCACGGGGCGGTAGCCACGGTGGCCACGGTGAGCGTGCTCTCCCCCGGGGCGCTGCGCAGTGGCCGGCCCGCCACCATCCTGGCCCGGCCCGACCAGGACCTCTCCGTCTGCGAAGGAGAAGACTTCACCGTGTCTCTGCGCGCGCAGGGGGATCCCAAGCCCAAAGGTAACGTTACTATTACAAAACTATGCTATAGGTCTTTTCATATAAGCTCGTATCTATACTCTACCACACCATCTTCCACACCAGGTCCTTGGCATGGTATAAAAATAAAATAGCGTTAAAGACACAACAGACCAAATTTAAAATCAATCATGACTGGTTTAAAAATTTTAATGCTAAAAAAGTTTATAAGATTGCGCAGAAAGAAAATGTTTTTTTA
This sequence comes from Agrypnia vestita, assembly GCA_016648135.1. Classification (NCBI taxonomy): domain Eukaryota; kingdom Metazoa; phylum Arthropoda; class Insecta; order Trichoptera; family Phryganeidae; genus Agrypnia; species Agrypnia vestita. The sequence goes on from JADDOH010000196.1 coordinate 39,708, forward strand.
AAATTTTATTTGAGATGTGTTGTGTGTGAAGATTTGAGATGAGCATCGATTATAATACCTAAATATTTAATTTGATCAGTATGTTTAATGTGGGGACATTTACAATTCTCATACATAGGATACGCCTCTCTCATATCCGTAAACTAAACACAACGAAACAATGCGCATGTACATACTGTACCCACACTAACTCAATTGCAAGCTTATATGAAAAGACTTATACACTATTATTCCATTTAACAAATATTTTACATAATTAATATTAACTAGCTGTAACTCGTCAAAAATGACGGTACTTTTACATGTTAGTTCCTAAGGAATGAGTATATATTTATTTATATAAAAAAATATATATATCGTAAAAAAATAGAAGAGAATTAAAAAGAGACGGAAGGACGGAGGACAGACAGATAACGAAATTATTATAATTGGGATTTTCTGTTTGCCAAAATAATTGTGATAACATAAGAGATATAGTTTTATTTTTTTAGTTTGATATTCCAAGATTTTTTTATCATTTCTTAAGTAAGTTAATATTACGTTTGCTTTGCTTTGCTTTTATACCCCTCATATTTTCACTTACATAACAGAATCTATAATTCAATAACTTGTGGGTGCACTTGAAGGTGCTTGAATATTGATTACATTTTTGTTCTTATTAATTGCTAAGCTTTCTAAAACGTCCAATAGTCTTAAGATTAATAAATAAATAGCGAAAGTAAACAAAATTATAATTTTTCACTCCCTTTCTATTAACTCGTAGCGTCTGCTTGCTTTCTTGCTTGTCTGTCGAAAAAACTTTGAATCGACTTTCAACCCTTTTTCCTTGATCCAATCGAGCTGAAACTTTGCAAGCAGACTCGTGGCGACGATAAAAATGATCCAACAAATTTTCGTTTAAAAAAAATAATAACCATAGTATAATTTTGGATTTTTTGAAATTTTGTATTACTCCCTTTCGTTGCGTCGCCCGACTCGAGCCCAAGGCGCGGGGTACGCGCCGTACCTGTTTCAAATAGTAAATGAGAAAGGGTGTATAATAAAAACTTGGTTATGGGTTAGTTTTTTAATACATTTTTAAAATATGAACGTTGATTGTTTCCAGTTATCTGGATGAAGGGGGTTCGCGAACTGACCGGTAGTTGGCGCTCCTTGAAGGAAATCTCTGATGACTACTACCGCTTCACCCTCAAGAGGGCTCAGATGTCTGACGCCGGCACCTACTGCATTCTGGCCAAGAACTGCTACGGCTGCGACAGGGCCTTTGTCACTGTATTTGTGAGTACACTGCTAGGAATTTCACATTTCATCTCGCACAAACGTTTGACCAATGTGAGCGAAGTTCTGAAACGATATTAAAATTCAAACAGTCAGCTTCGATTTTTTGAAGTTACACTTCTTTAGGCGCGTCTAAGGTGAAATTTTAGTACAGTGAAACCTGGTTAATTACAATTTTCTGAGTTGCAATAATTGAGTTGAGTGCACTCGTAGTTGCTCCTCCCCATGCAATTATGCCGTGATCTATAATTGATTGGCACATTACGAAGTATACCATTTTTCGGAGTTTAATGCTAAGAAAGTTTCTAATATTGCGCAGAAAGAAAATGTTTTTTTTTTTTTAAATTTTGTTTGAGATGTGTTGTGTGAGATGTATATTATAATACCTAAATAATTAATTTGATCAGTATGTTCAATGTTCAATTCAACACTGACTGGACAACTCAAGGGACCAATGATTTTGTACTATTTAAAGAGGTTTTCATTTATCCAGTTTTCCAATTAGACAGGTTTAAAATTATAGTTGTCTCACTGTGTCCTTACTTGGAAGAATAAGAAGACATATAAATAAAAATACAAGTTTATTAATATACAATATTGTGATTCTCCCGCACATAGATTATTGTTCCAGTATATAATTTATAAGCAACGAAGGAACGCTAAAGAAACTACAAATAGTACAAAACAGAGCGATGCGCATAATACTGAAGTGTAATAGGAGAACTAAAATAACAAAAATGTTGAATGCCCTAGGACTGGAAACTGTAAATCAAAGAATAATATATAATGTAATGGCCCAAATATTTAAAATTAAACATGAATTAGTACCCAAATACTTTGATGAGAGGATGAAGGTGAATAAGGATTTTCATTCCTACAATACAAGAGGAAGCGACAATATAAGACTACCAAAGAAAAAGAAAAACAACAAAAAACCTCACAAAATTGTATGATGTATAAAGGTATAAAAATCTTCGATAGCCTGCCAAAGGAAATTCAAAACATGGAGAATATAAGGAGGTTTAAACTGAAGTGCAAAAATTATATTATAAAAACTTTTAAATGGTTAGATGGAATGCAACATGTCCAAGTGAAATCATGTATTAGCCCACACAACATTATGTGTGGAACTAAATTATTAAGATAAATAAATTTACAGAGGCCTTACAGAGGTCAAAATGTACCGTTCTTCCATTTATAGAGGTGGAAATGTTAATAAAAATGTGTATTTTTGGTGTTATGAAAATTTATTACCGAATTTTCTCGTTGTTTTAAATAACTCTACACATGGTTGACTTTGGTATCTTATTCTCCGTACACAGTTGATCAAGCGACTTTCCACAATCATAATCTGATAGAAGCATTAATTTTTCAGATGCCGATGATGTTTTGTATTTACGTTTGGACATTTTGTACACTTTGTGCCCTTGTTTGTAGGTCAAAACCTAAGACAGTACTAACAAAAAAAGCACGTGCGAATGAAATTCAAATGTTTGTAAACAAACGTATCGAAACCTGTCCCAACCTGATGAAATGTCTCACTTATACAAGGGATTGAGTTACAGAGTCCCAATTATAGAGGTAAACATCGAAAAAATCCTAGAAATCAAATCTCGTTTAACCAGGTTCGAAAAGTCCCATTAACAGAGGTAATTCTATGAAAAAGTGTCGGGACCTCATTGGAATTCTCAATAATAGAGGTTTTTCACTTATCCACGTCCCACTTAACCAGGTTATCCTTCTCACCATAAAGTCACGACTCACCTGTCAAAAGCTAAGATTATAAGATTATTGTTATCCATAGTCATCTCCTACAAAGAGTTCTGAATGAACTATCAAACTGGTGTAAAGTAAATAAAATTTCACTAAATGTTAAGAAATGTTACTTACTCTATAAGTTTTACTAAAAATATATATGTTTATAAACTGGATGACGTTCCAGTCGCTAAAGTCAATTCAATGAGAGATATGGATCAAGCTCACTTTTAGAAATCACTTTGATAATATCATAAACAAAGCTTACACTATGTTGGGATTTATAACAAGAAATTACTCACAATATTAAAAATTCATAATGTAAGAGAATTGGAATCTATGACCAGAGAATTGCAAGAAGAATCGAAAGCAATATACAAAAAACAAAAATTTTAACCACATCCAAAAACAAATTCATAATAAACAATTGGAAAATAGAAGCAGTTGACGAATACGTGTACCTTGGTCATAAGATAAAGCTGGGAAAAGAAAACCAAACGGCAGAACTACCAAGAAGATAGATCTGGGCGGGGCAGCCTTTGGTAAATCGAAACACTTGTTTGAAAATAAAGAAATCCCATGTATCCTACCGATGCTGACATATGGCCTAGAAACAGTAACACTAACAAAAAAAGCATACACGAATTAAAATGTACACAGCGAGCCATGGAAAGGCAGATGCTCGGTGTGGGCCTTCGAGATAAAACCAGAAATGAAGAAATAAGACGCCGAACAAAAGTTGCCGATATTATTAACCGAAACTAAAATGACAGTGCGCTGGACATATGGCTTGACAGGAGGATACTAGATGGGCACCCAGAATCCTACAGTGGAGGCCCTGGACGAAAAATAGAAGCGTCGGAAGACCTCCCAAAAGGTGGTTTGACGACATTGTCCAGCAAGCAGGAAGAACCTGGATGTGAAGGGGGAGAAACAGAGATGAGTGGAAGAAAATGGAAGAGGCCTACATCCGGCAGTGGAGAGAAAAAGGCTAAGGAAGAAGAAGAAGAAGAAGAAGAAGATTAAAAATTCTCTATAAATCACTAGTACGAAGAGTCTTGGAATATTCATCAGCGGAAGCGAAGGGAAGAACGAGGCGAATAGGGCCGGTATTTTCAGGACAGAGCTGCAAGAGCTGGGGGAGTGCGAGGAAAGGAGTGAGTGGAAGTGGGAACGAAAGAATGGCGCTCTGTTGTGACTGCGGTCATAAGCTTCCAAGTCCCATGAAGCTGCTAAAGAAGGAAGAACAAGTAACAAAACTAAACTACCCGTAATATAAAATCAAACGAGGAACTTAATAACACAAGTTCTATGTACCATTTTACCGCCTTGTGCTTCTGTTTTCATGATAGGTAGATGGAATCGAAATATTTTGAGTTTGTTCAAATTTTTCATGAACACATTACGACATTACTGTATTTTTATCCCAGGGGACATTCTTAAACAAGCTGTATTATAGATGTCACATATAGATGAAATTATATTTTTTTAAGGAAAAGTAGGTACGGAAGAAGGTTTATATTTATACTATTGCTTTAAGAATTAAAAAAAAATCGATACTTTTAAGAAAATATACTTTTAAGAAAAAAATAATCATAAATAATAAAATAATATTTTTAAGAAAAATACAAAATTACGCCACCAGCTTTTTTATAACTGAAATTATTTCACATTTAATTCACTTGTTGGTATTTTCTTAGATCTTCTTCATTTTTTATTTGCAGGGCTTTGTTGTTTTCCCCTTCTCGTTTAATTAATATTTTCCCATATTTTCCATATATATTTATATTTTTCTTTTAACTCTGTTTTGGTTTTATATAGAATTCCCCTTTGATATTTTGTAAGTCCTTCATATATATATATATAAATAGAAGTTTTCGCGAAGAGGTATATGCATTATGAAAAGGTTATTTTTATAATATTTATCTCTGAACTGTCAGAGAGACCAGCTTGAGAATGGTTATCCCAGTGTAACCGAAATATAGCACAAAAATAAGATATTTTTACAAATCTGCGAAGTTCCCGAAAAATAACCTTTTCATAATTCATATATATATATATATATATATATATATATATATATATATATATATATATATAATATATATAGTATATGATATATATAAGACTCTTCTTTCCATCCAAACTTATATTCTCGTTGGTTAGTACCTTTTTACGTTGAGCGGTCCATCTGTCTCTTGTTGATTGCTTCGTGAATTTATCGAAGTCATTTCTGGCGCAGGAGACAATATCGACGAATGCTCCGGTCCGATGCATTACGCAACGCACATCGCTGCAAGTCAATCAGTTTGGCAGACAGGTTCCGTTGATTGGGATAAACAACCGATTTGACGGCGATTACAGTCTTGTGATTAACGCAGGGGGATGAAGAAAATTAATTAACAGTAGCAAAAATGAAACGGCCGTCGGGCAGAACGCACCGTCCTAAATCAGCAGATTCAGTAAAGTTATTTATTTTATTTCAGTAAAACTGTTCTATTATACTATTGCTCGCAATTAAGTGTGTGCTTTCAACATTGCGGTACATTGATTACGTTTGGAAAAATCTCACGAGGTGGCAACTTGCTTTACAATTTTTTATAAATAATAATATTTATCGCAGTGAGTATGCAGTGTTGAAATTAATATATCGTCATAATCGTAGAACAACGACGCATGTGATTTTTCTCAAGTTTGCAGGTGAGCAGTTTGAAGTTTTATTTACATAAAGACACTTTATGTCATAGCTCGATAACTACAAAAGATTTTCCTTTGAAACTTGGGTTAGTTATTTAAAGTGGATACCTTTAAAACCTCAAATATATTCAGCGCAGTACGACGGCGTTTTTACACATGCTGCATTGTTCTACGATCGCAAATCAGAACCGTCGTTATAACGACTTCGTATAACGACGGTTAGATTAATGAGAAAAAATACACTTTTTATATACCAGTAGATGGCTTCTTTATTTCACTTTTTAACGTTCCAAAAAAGTCAATATGGAATTTTTTGCACATCCGTCACTGTTCTACGATCATGATGATATAATAGATTTTTTCTTTACGCTTGGACACGTCTATACAATCGTCGGTTTGTTTTGTTTCGTTAAATTTGTGTATCTGAAACAAATGAAAATATTTTTTTTCTACCTTGATAGGTCCGACAACGCCTGGACTCCGAGTCATCAACATCCAGCTCGGGCCAGCTTCTTGACAGCTATTCCGATGTCTCATACATGAGAGGTGTGTATCAAATGAATATATATTTTGTTAAATATCAAAGATAAAAAAAAATATTCTTCCACATTCCCATGTTTATTCTTCAACGTGTATTTTTTTTCTTTTGGAAACAGATAACTGAATGTTGTCAAATTGTCAAATTGCGACATTTTCTGAAGAAAAGCGAATTTGGCAATTTGACAGCATTTTATGTGAAAAACTAAGCGTCTTGTTTGTAAAATGTATACTGCTTGACATATTTAGAGGCACATAAAAAACAGGATGAAAAAATTTGAAATCATATTTCAAATATGATAAATAAACTTTTTTTTTTAATTTTAGAATCGTTTTGATAATTGCACGTTTGCACACCAATGCTTGCAGTTAATTTTAAAATATAATTCAATTGCTTCCGATAAGATATAGGTGGGTAAATGTAAATGAAGATTATACTATGATTTTTTCTGTCATTATATTGTCGCAGATTTTCCGGTGTGCCTATAATGTGGAATTTACGAGCAAAATATTAGTTTATTTTTGAAATAGTGAACGGTTATTTATTTAATAGTGAGATCAATTTTCAAAACAAGTTAGGTGGTTAGTGTCACATTTATTAACTTTATTATATTCTTACTCAACTCTGATTAGAAAGAATTATTTTATTGTATTATGACTTTAATTTTTTTCGAGATTTTTAAAAATATTTTTTTAACAGTATAAATTAAATTTAGTAAATTTCTTACACCTTGAGCATGCGTCAACAAATAAATGTAAAAAATCTCTTTTACGCACGATCGTCATAAATGACTATATTTAATGATCAAGTGTCGCTTTAACTGTTATGTTACTACCCAGAATGTCTCACCCTAGTTAGGTACCCGGGTACCCAACCTGGGTGAAGGTTCCCACATACATTATTTTTGTTTTGTATCTCACAAATGATATTTAGACAGTGGTCATATAGATTCTTAGAAGATCACTGCTTCTCGTCCATCTTCCCTCTATTTCCCTCCCTTTCATTTTCAATTTAAATAACGGAGACCCAAACGGATGACGACTTTCTATACTAATATTATAAAGAGGAAAGATTTGATTGTGTGTTTGAATTGAATAGGCTCCGAAACTACTGGACCAATTTAAAAAATTCGTTCAAATTCAGAATCCTACATTATCCCTGATGAACATAGGCTATAGAATATTTTCAAAAATGTTAGGAATCCGTATGAAAACTTCGATAATGTGACCCAACGTGTGAAAAAATTACGAAAAAAAAACGTATATTGCGTACGCTGCGGAAATTATTGCCAATAGAGCAAAGTAATGTACTACAGTTTTATAGAGGACATTAATATTTACTAAAAGGTCTGCGATACCATATATCTAAGTATTATTTATCAGTTATGTTACAATAACTTATGTTAACATTAGATGGAAACATTGTTTTTTTAGAGATCAGCGGACCCTTTGTTTTCCCTCACAAACTTATTTTTTACTTAATCCTTAACCCGTGCAACGCCTGAATAAAATAATTTGAACTTGAAATTGAAAACGGGCACCCGGGTGCCCGGTTGGCAACACAGGGGTAAAGTGCGCTCTTGCCGGGAGAGTCTGTTAAATTGTCTCGGCAGCCAACGCCCACCGGGAGCAGGTCGCTCACATTCCCGGACCGCGGCTTTTCTAATAATAAGCCGGTTGCGCTCTCCGCTAAGAGTTGGAATAGGAATATCCACCAGCGGGCACATTTCAGTGCCGTTCTGCCGGCGAGGGAAACCACGTGCGGTGATTGTTCTGCCGGCGCGGGCAGCGGTGCGCGGTCGTCGCCAGAATGGTCGGCGCTCCCGGCGGCGAGGCCCCTGAGCTGGCCCTGACCAGGCTCAGGAGGCGCTGGGCCTCCCGCGAGTCCCTGGTTTCAGACTTCCTGAACTACCTCACCGCGGACCAAGGTACGCGCGGCTCGGCGCCGAGTCGCACAGGGCCGCCGCGAAAACACAAAACATTTTTACTCCCTTTATTTTGACTCGTAGCGTCTGGTTGTTTGCTTGTTTGACGAAAAAACTTTGGATCGGTTTTTAACCCTTTTCCCGTGATCCAATCGAGCTGAAACCTTGCCATCAGATTCGTGGCGAGGATCAAAAAGATGTGTCAAATTTTTAATGGTTTTTTTCATACAACTGAGTAAGTTGGATGAAAAGATTCCGACGCATCTGATAGACACGAAAACTGATAAAATAATAATTTAGGATTTTTCGAAATTTTTTATCCCTTTCGTAGCATCGCCCGAGTCGAGCCCAACGCATAGGTTAAGCGCCAAACCTGTTTTCACTAGTAAATGAGAAAGGGAGTATAATAAAAACTTGGTTTTTCTGGGTTAGTTTTTTTTTAATTCACAACGTTCCGGTCCCCGTCACTCATTTTGCCCAATTTGATTGAAAATGTAAAATAAATTCCACGTTTCATTTTTAAAATAGTCAAAAATAATTCTAATGTTGCACATAATTAACGAATAAATTTTCTATTTAAATAATAAAATTAATTTTATAAACTATTAACCTAGGTAAACCATGTCAGTACTATAATTAAGAAAATAATATAAATTAACAAACTTCATTGTCATCTGATATACGTGGTTATTTGGAAAACATTAATAACCTCGCAGGACTATATTCCTGCTTTAATTATGAGCCGACAATGTTCAAGCAACCATGACTTATATCAAAAGTTATAGAGATATGCGACATCTAAGTTTCTTTTTTTTCAATATTTCCGACTTATTTGTTGTAAAACGTTGAACTATCATTACAGTAACTTATATCGAATAAGAAAAATTCATTCGTTTTTATACAAGTCAAATAAAATAATAAAAACCTTCCAATTAGAATACAATTCAATTGGAATTTCTGCAGGGTTTTTATGATTTTATTTAACTTGTATCGAAACCAATGAAGTTTTCGAAATTGATATAAGTTACTGTAGTGATAGTTCAACGTTTTGTAAAAAAATAACTCGGAAATATCGAAAAAAATGCGAAATTTGATATTCCAAAACTCCATAACTATTGATGGCTGGAATAGAGTCCTGCGAGGTTATTAATGTTTTCCAAATAAAACTCTGCACCACATAAACTACCACTGAAATAGTATTAAGTACACAAAATATAAATACACTTACACAAAACAGATCTAAATGTGTTTATTGGCTCATTACCACCACTCTAATGATGTCCTTGCCTGCGTAGCTGTTGTGTTTTTTCTATCGCTATTTAATTTAAGTGGAAGAAAGACATGGCAGAGCAGTCAGACACATGAGAAACACCCGGTGTACGAGTATATACGTCGCGTCACAGTTACACAACCGCTAGGAACCATTAGTCAGCGTGGTCTAAAATAAATCTCTTCACACAAATGCTAACCCGCAGAATGTTTGGCGACGTCGCTTCGTCTTGTCGGGTTACCTCATTTGCATCATTGGTACTTAAGATAAAATCGTACTGTACTGGTTCAGAGGCTCTCGCAATATACAGGGTTATTCGGAAAACATTAATAACCTCGCAGGACTATATTCCTGCCTTGATAAAGAGTCGAAAATATTCACAAGTAATGGAATGTTTCGGCGTTAACTTTGTGGAAATCCATTATGAACATATAATGAAATAAAACAATGAACTTTGTTTTTTTCCACTTATATTTGAGCACTTGTTTCACTACATGTTTCGGAAACGTCCGTTTCCTGCATCAGGTGAATTAAGACTCTTAATTCTCTTAAGTCTTAATTCACCTGATGAAGGAAACGGACGTTTCCGAAACATGTAGTGAAACAAGTGCTCAAATATAAGTGGAAAAAAACAAAGTTTATTGTTTTATTTCATTATTTGTTGAAAATATTCAAACAACCATGATCTAATACTATCACTAGTTTTGGAAATATGCGACATCTAAGTTTGCATATTTTTTCAATATTTCTGACTTATTTTTTGTAAAACGTAGGACTATCATTACAGTAACTTATATCAATTGCGAAAAATTCATTTATTTCAATACTAGTTAAATGCCAATATCTACACCAATAAAACTCAATGTTCTCTGTACAAATCCACACCGTTTGTTTGATTCGATTCAAATTTTGCATACTTATGCTTTGAAACCCGGCGGGTAACACAGGCAACATTTCCTCCCTACTCTTTTACCCCTTCCCCTCCCCCCTGACATATTTTTGATCTCTACTGCTTGACCGCTGCAAATCTGTACCGTTTGACCGATCGGGCTCAAAACTTGGAAACTTATTATTTAGGACTCGGCGGGTAACATAGGCGATATTTCTCCCTATTCTTTTTACCCCTTTCCCTCCCCCTGATATACTTTCGATGTAAATCTGTGCCGTTCGACCGATCGGACTCAATATTTGCAAACTTATTCTTTAGGAGCTTTCGGTTAATACAGGTGATATTTCCCTTTCCCCCTCTAATCCATTTCCTCCCCCAGATATATTTTCTGTACAAATCCACACCACCTCACCGATTGGACCCAAATTTTGCATACATATTTCCGACGGAAAATAATAGGCCATATTTCTTCCCTAGACATCCTATCCTTCCTACAATTGATTTAGTGGAAACATTGTAACAAAACAATGGAACCTTTGTTTCCCCCTACAAATTTATTTTGAACTTAATGCTTAACCCGTGCAACGCCGGGTACAAACAGCTAGTACCTTATATTTAAACGTTTTAATTACGCATTTCTTTGTACCTGCATTATCTGTTGTCTGCCTAAATCCCCGAACTCAAATGTCATAATATCCAAACCTTGTTACCTACCAAACAGCATCGTTCAGTGAAAACAAGAATCATGACTTTTTCCTAAGATTTTGAAAAGAAACCGAAATAAGAGGTATACTCCTATCATAATAATTAAAATAATATTCTGACATAAAATGAAGATAAATATTTAATTTAATTTTTACGTGTTTAAATAAAATTCATGCTCCTTGTACTCACTGCCGTACCTGCTACTAAAGTATACATGTAGAGAAAATGTTTCAGATTTGATACTATAAGGTAAGTCTGGGTCGTCGGCTCTCACTCTGTAAATTAAGGTGTCCTAAATAATTATAATAATAGTTGGATCATTTATATAGCGCCGTTTTCGTGAGTACTCAAAGATTCAAAGTTTGCGCACATCTCAAACCATCTTCAAAACCTTCACTGGCTTAGATGTCTAGAGAGTATTGAATATAAGCTTTGCCTTACAATATTTACAGCTATTCACAACATGGCCCCTCAATACATAACCGACTTCTGCATTCCATTCTCCACAAATAATAGACAACTAACACTTCGCTCAGCATCAACATCTAATACAAACAGGTTAGCTGAAGTAAATCGCGCCCACAAAAGTAATTTCGGTGAACGTGTTTTCGCGGTGGCTGGACCAAAGTTATGGAACAAACTACCTAATAAACTGAGACAAACAGACAGCTTACCACAGTTCAAGAAACAACTTAAGACGCATTTATTTAGACAATCCTATAAAAACCTATAGAATCTGACCACAACAACGCTAGCTAATGTTTTCCACTCCTATTGTGCAATCCGCGAAAACACCTAATTCTTTCAGGCACTCACAAACTATTATAGTACTCAATTTTAATTCCACTTCTTGTATGCCACCTTGTGAATAAGTAATAGTAAATAAGTTTTTTCTTTTCTAGCAGTAAGTTGTCTTGTAAGATAATAATTTCTCTGTGTAAAGCGCCCTTGAGGTGAGTATTCGCGAAAACGGCGCTATACAAATTATCCAATTATTATTATTATTATTATTACTCATCTCAAGGGCGCTTCACACAAAACAACTTACTGACTAAAATCAGGTATTTTCGCGGAGTGCATACTGGGAGTGGGAAACATTACGTAGTGATGTAACGGTCTGATTCAATAGGTTTTTATATAATTGCCTAAACAAACGCGTCTTTAGTTGTTTTAAGCTGAACTTTAGTAACTTGAAATTTTGAACTGTATGTAGTAAGCTGTCTGCTTGTCTCGGTTTATTAGGTAGTTTATTCCACAAATTTGGCCCAGCCACCGCAAAAGCGCGGTCACCGAAATTGGTTTTGTAGACGCGATTTCCTTCGACTAACCTATTTTTTTTTTCGATGTTGATGCTGAGTGAAGAGTTAGTTGTCTGTTACTTGCGGAAAATGGAATGCAGAATAATAATAATAATATTTGGATAATTTATATAGCGCCGTTTTCGCGAATATTCACCTCAAGGGCGCTTTACACAGAAAATTATCTTACAAAATTACTTACTGCTATAAAAATGTATTTACTATTACTTATTCACTAGGTGGCATGCAAGAAATGGAATTAATGTTTAATACTATAATAGTTGGGAGTGCCTGAAAGAATTAGGTGTTTTCGCGGAGTGCACACTAAGAGTGGAAAACATTAGCTAGTGTTGTTGTGGTCAGATTCTATAGGTTTTTATAGGAGTGTCTAAATAGATGCGTCTTAAGTTGTTTTTTGAACTGTGGTAAGCTGTCTGTTTGTCTCAGTTTATTAGATAGTTTGTTCCATAGTCGGTAATGTATTGAGGGGCCATGTTGCGAATAGCCTTAAACATTGCGAGGCCTAACTTATGTTGAATCCTTCGATATGCCGGTAATGTTGTTGCAGACGTCCCCCAGGCCATCGCGGGCGAGCCCGAGGTGTCGGAGGTGGGCGCGGTAATGTATTGAGGAGCCATGTTGCGAATAGCCTTGAACATTGCGACGCCTAACTTATATTCAATCCTTTGATATGCCGGTAATGTTTGGGGGTTGTTGCAGACGTCCCCCAGGCCATCGCGGGCGAGCCCGAGGTGTCGGAGGTGGGCGCGGACTGGGTGTCACTGCGCTGGGTGCGGCCGCCGAGGGGCGCCGCGGCCCCCGTGCTGGCGTACCGCGTGGAGGGCTGGCTGCAGGGCGCCGAGGGCGGCGCGCGCTGGGCCCCCCTGGGCCTGTCCCCCGTCAACGGGTTCGACGCCTTCCGCCTGGCGCCCGGCGCGTACCTCTTCCGGGTGACGCCGCGCAACCGCTACGGGTGGGGCCCGTCGGCGCAGACCAGCGTCGCGGTGCAGATCGGCGGCAAGCCGGCGCTGCCCGAGTTCACGACTCCGCTGCCTGGACAGGTGAGAACTTTATTTATTTATTTATATAAAAAAGAAAAAATATGTAAATAAAATTTCGGACGTTACACGAAGTTACGGGGACAGATGGATGGACGGACAACGAAAATATTGTAATCGGGATTTAAGTAAACAGTTTGAAATAACTAATAAATACTTATGTTTATTCCGTACAGTTATAGTTTCATAATAGTAAATTTAGGAGTTAGACAATATTGAGAATAAAGAGGTTATAATAGGATATTAACAGTGTATGTGTGTAGTAAAAAAATATACAGATTATTTAAGAAATTTTGACATAATAAATGCGAGATTACTTTATTTACTCTTCGGTCATATTTTTGAACAGCCTAGTTAAAGAAATTTTGTAACAGATTGTAAAGAGATTTTACGTTAAAAATGCCTATATACATTTTTGTATGTGTTTACTGGGTGACTAAATTATTTAAGAAAAAGACCAAACATTTCCTTGGCCAAGGCAGATCATCAATGCGGTGATCCTGTAATCATTTCAAGCTCGTTTGCCGTGGGGCTCCGTACCTACTTCTGGAAAATGCATCTATCACTGTCACCCTCGAGCTAATTGTTGAAGCTAGGCAATAATTTTGGCTCCATAAAATCAGATCTTGATACTTTTTAGCCGTAATTATGCCTTCTACCACTTTCAGTCATCCAACACTATCGCTCATCATGCAAGCCTGTACCGTTGCATTCACTGGATGTTTAACCGGTCGAGTGCCGGAGCGCAGATCTGCGTGAAAACTTTTGTACCCTCTATGTGCCGGAGCGCAGATCTGCTCTCCCTAGACACGAATGCGAATTCGGCCTATTTTACCTGCGTTTATGGGTTTTTAAAGCTTATCATTAGTTGTATATCAAGTTTTTGAATGAATGAACGGCGGGTTCTATTTATCAAGGAACCTCATTTGCCGCGCAGACCGGACAAAAAATCATTCCAAATGTCGTCTTCGAACCGCTCATTAATTGTGTTATTTATCTGTTAAAAAAGGTTTTTTTTTAAAAAAAGTGTTAAAATTAAGTATTTATATGTTCTTTAGTATATTTAGAACGTAAATATTGAAATACAATATCTTTAGTGTTACTGCTTGCATAGTTTTATTCGATAAACATGTGCGTACATTTCTGAAAGTGAATTTCGTTACTTATTTTCATAATTAATGAATAAGTATTTATTGAAATAGGTATGAGTAATTATTGAAGTCTGTATATTGAGAAACCAAAAACTGTAACTTCTTAGTGATTATTGTTGATTTTTACATGAATATAACCATCACAAAAAAGTGTCTAAAAATCAGCAATCGTGCGCGAAATTGCGCTGCAGACAGGTTATATTCCGCGTTACGTACGGCCGGCATCCGACCGGTTAATTGACACAGTGATATATATACTTAATGTCATTATGTCTTCGCCTTGACTTCGACGAACAAATTTGATTCCATCACTCCCAAAATGGAAATCTCGGTTTCTCCGCATCACCTTTCCCAGCCTTCTGGGGTCCACCCTTTATTTGTTGTAGCCCACTCCAGCCGTTTTTGCTTTTTTCGTGTTAAGGTAAGGTATTCTTGCTCGTATTCTATTCTTGTATAATTTCTTTCTATCTGTTCTATCAGTAATATCAAGTTCAGCAGCTTTAAGGACCCTGTATCTTAATCTTTGGATGATTGGCGGCAGTCCTGCAGGGCAAGTCGGAAAATTATCTTATAACTTTGATACGATCCCTCTTTTGGATCCTCCTTCGTATCACTGTTGGCCAGTTGTAGGGAGGTGGGCAGGTGAAATGATAAGTGATACTTTTTCTTTATAATAATGAATTTAATGCTAAAACAGGATAATGGTCTTTTTCATTGTCTTACAGTTATATGCGGATATCTAAAACGGAGACAGTCATAAAAAGAAATACCTTATGCTAGGAAAAACTCATTCTACCTTAATTAATGCCTAGCACTTCTTGGTGCGGAGGCCCCGTCACAGCCTCGTTCACGTACTTGGCGACTCGTTCCTGGTCGGCCAGACCTCCTCGTCTTCTTGCGACCGACCGGCCGTTAATTGGGCGGCCGTTCCTCTCAGCCTGTCTGCTTCCTTCTCCCGAATGACTGGCCGTTAGTAGGGCGAGCCGTTCTTGCCGGTTCGTCTTCCTCCTCGTCGTCGTCTGCTGCACTTTTCCCTGACGGTGGGCTTCTTGATTCGACCGTGCTTCACTAGTACGTCGCTTCCTCCGCCGTCTGACCGCTGCACACCTGGCGCTCCACGAACGCCCAACGCACTGGCCGTCGCGCTCGGTTCATCATCACCGCTTGCCGCGCGTACTTCCTGCCGTCGATCGCTTCCGGCTTCAAACTGTCCATCAATGATTACTCGCGACCATTTTCACTATCGCCCGACTTCAGTCCTTCTAGTCACGACCCCTCGACACTTCGAACTGTCTCGCGACACTCAACTGTTTTTCACATCGCACGTAACACGGCTCGTTGGGATCTCTCCTCCGAGCTCTGTCGCGGCCCGTCAAGCACTGTTTGCACTTCCCGTCTCCCGGAGCCCTTAACCCCCGACCCCGGCGGGTGTGTTCAACGCTTCGTACACATCACATATCATTGGCTGCCGACCTATATTTCGAACCAATGATGACGATAGGCGTGACTTAATGTTTCTAATGGTTCACATCTCACATTTTCATCCAAGTATCCTGGGCACTCCCACCTACGGACCACCCCCCTTGTACCCCTCTATAATCACTTATTCTTAGACAAATATAATTAGGTAGGTATTAAAATTCAATGTAACATACACATAAAGTACTTAACTATAAACACAAATAATTAACATCAATGTTACCTAATCTAACGACCCAAAAGTGATGTATACCGATACTACATACCTACGCTATCTTAAAGAAAAAGGCTACTATAAACAAATCTATTATTAATGCTACTAGGAATAATTACAGCATGACAAACAAAATTATCCGTACCAAGTATACAATAGGTACAAAAAAGAACACAATTATATAAAAATAACGCACCTAGTTTTTCCTTATTAATTAATTATTATTAGTTAATTACAGTAACCTACTTAATTGGGATCCCATTAATTCTAGATAAGTACTAAGTACGTGATGCTAATCTTACATACGAAACAATTACAATTACAAGTAGTGACGAGAAAAAGAACCATTATCCTGTTATCATACGTGCAGTTTATATTGCAAACAGATGTGGCCGACGGGGCTGTGGGAACGTCTTTAAAAATAAAATCTTTTCCATGTACCTGTCACCTTCTTTATAATTAATGTGTTTTTGAACGAAAACCAGAACTTGGACGCTGGCGTTGCAAGAAAAAGGGCTGTCGCCTTTTCGTTACCATCTCGATTGATTCCTAGGAAGGCACCTCTTATCATTGTCAAAAATGCAAATTTACGATATGCAGGCCACCAAAAACGTGGGACCATCTCCCTTCCCACGACTGTGTGTGTCTGCATCAACTTTGTGGCGTAACCTTCGGCTTTTGGTCTGACTTTGGAACAGTTTTTGTACTTTCGGTCCCTTGGTAGCTCTTGCACTCAATAGTTTCACATGAGTAGCTTTCTTCACGAAGCGTAACAGTTCTGCTTCGTCGTAGGATATATAGGATTTTGGTATCGTAGGAACCAATTCAAATAATGTAAGAACTAAAACTAAAAAGGCTATGAAGACTCTTTGTTTTGTTTTACATTCATGCAATTCTTTTTCAAATATTTACACAATCAAACTTTTTTACTGATCCCTGGTCAGGAGTCAGGTTGAATACAACTCATCTGTCTGGAGTCCACATGACAATGCCCATATATACACACTTGAACGCATCCAACACATATTTCTACGTTACATTAACTATCGACTTTACATCCCAATTGAAAATATCAACTAAACAAGATTACAAATTTTTAATGGATTATTTCCATTATCCAGGAGGAGAGTTTTATCTGATTTGATTTTAATCCACAAAATTAATAACTCGCATTTTGACAACCCTATATTTTGTGTTTGTTTATGTTACATGCGCCTGAAAGAGCTACACGAATATCTATACTATTTTATTGTGACAACACAGAACCAACTCACATTTTAACTCACTTGTACCCAGACTCCATAGGCTCTCTGTTATTTTTTATTCCAGCTTAGCTACTAAAATCTCTACACTCTACACCCTGCCGTCCTGAATTCATTATTCAATCACAAACAAATTATTATACCTATTTTTTTAACCTTGTATATATGTCACATCTCCTTTTCTAAATTATGTTTTATCTTATCTTATCTTCACACCTCCTTTTTCTAAATTACTGTACTCTAAACAACTGTCAATTCTGTAATTTTTTGCTGTCTCTTTGTAACTCTTTGGATTTCTTGTATATATTATGTAAAAGTTCTTGTATATATTCTATTCTTCTTCTGTAAAAGTTCTTGTATGTAGAAATAAATATAAAAAATCACTCTGACACATCAACACGCGCAAGAGCGAAGGATTCAACATGAAGGAAAAACTAATTAAGCAAAGGTTAATTTTTCAAATGTGCGATGTTGTATTAGCTACGAGACACCTTGTATAAGCATATATTGTAAAAATATAATAAAAAGCGTACCATGACGTTGAACCACCTCAGGTGAAGGCGCTGGTGGGCGAGCCGCTGACCCTGATCTGCGCGGTGTCCGGGCGGCCCGCGGTGTGCTGGCTGAAGGACGGCGAGGAGCTGGAGGGCGACGGGCCCGGCGCGGGCGGGCGCTGCTCGCTGGCCATCCGCCGCGTGGGCGCGCACCACCAGGGCCGCTACTGCTGCAGGGCCACCACGGCGGCCGGCAGCGCCACCACCTTCGCGCGCGTGGCCGTCGTCACCGACAGGAAGATCTGGGAAGCGGACGACAACTTCAAGAAGTGAGTACCGTCCTGAACAAACGTTTTACTTTTACTACACCATCAAAAAAGTACCGGGAAAAGGTCAATAAAACACAAAATGTTGGTCATCATCATCATCACTCTTGGCACTACAACCCCTGGTGGGTCTTGGCCTCCTCAATAATCTTGCTCCACTCAACTCAGTTTAGTGTCAGCCCTCTCCAGTTCCGAAGCTCCAAGGCTGTCATGTCTTTGAGGACGTCGTTCCATGTTAATTTTTGCCTTCCTAAACTCCTTCGCCCTATTGGCCTTGAGTTCAGCAGGGACTTTGGTGCTTGATGCTCGGACATTCTCTCCACATGACCCAAATTTAATTCTTCCAAATTTATTGTATCGCCTTCAAAGTAAGACCCTTCCGAAATAATACACTTACGCCAACGATAATCCAGTCATCAAAACATTTTTAAACGCATTTTTCGAAATCGACCTCAGTTCTCGCCGTGAATTCTCTTTTGTCTTCTATCGACTGACAACGGGTGCCACGAAGTAGTAATTTAAGTTTTGGAAAGAGTAAAAAGTCGCCCGGAGCCATATCCGGTGAATACGGTGGACGTTCGATTGTATTTGTTAAGTTTTTGGCCAAAATTCGTTCACAATGATAGCCTTGTGCGTTAACGCACTGTCGTGGTGCAAAATCCAAGAATTTTCTTTCCACAAATCTGGTCTTTTCGACGAATTCGCTCTCTCAAACGCCGCATAACCCTCCGACAATATTCTTTATTTACCGCCTAACCCTTTGGCAAGAATTTTTAGTGCACAACACCGCGATAATCAAAGAAAACCGTCACCATTATCTTGACTTTTGATCGACTTTGTCGTTTTTTCGGTTTCGGTTCAATTGGATGGTGCATTCCGACACATGTTGACGTTTAGCGAATTATTGGTGCAGAGACTAGTTATCAAAGTAGTATTAAAGAAGTTTTAATATTTCCATCAAGATTATTTTTTTAATTTTAATGAAATCTATCAAAAATTTGCTCTACTCCAAACCAACAATAATGCGTCGCTAAGAAGCTGTTTTAGCGATAGTTCAATGTTGGCTGGGAATATTGCAGTGCCTAGATTCAGGACTATTATAGGTCTTTCCATTTAAAAGACAATCGAACTAGTATGTGTAAGCCTTGCTTAAGTTTATGCTTTGTTACACATTTATTCCTTACTTTCTATTTATCTTTACATGCATCTTCTTACTCAGTGATTCACTTTAAAAATATATTTGTTTCTTACATACATAATCAGTTGATATTATTCATCATGTACTCCTGTCCCCAAACACATGTTTAACATTTTCTGAGGACAGTTAAACAAGTAATAAGTACAAAAAATGTAATATAATTATACTGTAACATATATATTTTTTATTTTCAGTAAAAAATTTAAATAATAAAAAAACGATGTCAACCTTATTTGAAATGTGAAAATAAAAGAAGAGTAATGAATGGTAGCTCCAGCAATAAATTCCTCAAATGTTATTTCAAGAAATTTTGAAAAAATAATACTAACTTTGAAGTAGCTTATCTCCACAACTATTGGTATAAGGACATCGTTGCTTGGACATTTTAGTATCGTTATGCCATGTACATTTAATGGATTTGAAAACAGATGATAAATTATTTATATAAATCTAATTAATATACTTGCTTAAATATAATTAAAGATACCTGATATTTATATAAATCTAATTAATATACCTGCTAGATACCTGATATTTATATAAATCTAATTAATATACCTGCTGGCAGGGGCGTGCAGTGAGAACAAGAAGCAAGATTTTTTTCTAAGCATATATTTTGAAAAGAAACTGATCTAAGAGATATATCTCGGAATATTTAAATCACAATAATTAACATTTTATTCAGATTTTAATATTTCATAAAATTCTGCTAGATAAACATTTAATTTCAATATTTTTTTCCTAAATATATGGTTAAATAAAAGTCATGCTTCCTGCTCCCACTGCACTCGCCTGCCTGCTAGATACCTGATACCTGATATAAACCTAATCATTTTACTTATTTATTTAACGCCCTTATGGGCTTTTACAAATATAGAGAATATAAATTTAAAAAATAACATAAGACAGATAAAATAATAATACAGATAAAAGGTTCAAATAATAAAAGTTAAAAGGTAAAATAATAATACAGAAAAAACATAAAACAGATAAAATAATAATACAGTTAAAGGTACAAATAATAATAGTTAAAAGGTAAAATAATAATACAGAAAATTTATTATCCATTTCCATTTTATTGAGATGTTAAGAATTGTATCGGCTTTGTCCTATACACAGTTATATTATCAGCAAAAATGTCAGCCGCCTCTGCATGTTCATTCCCTAATGAGTGTAATATACCTGGCAGATACCTGGAGAGCGACACGGAGGACCGCGCGCCCGTGTTCTCGATGCGCCTCCGCGACCGCAGGGTGCAGGTGACCTACCCCGTGCGGCTGACGTGCCGCGTGGAGGGGCGACCCACCCCGGCGCTGCAATGGACCAAAGACGGGGAGCCTCTAGAACAAGACGGTGAGCATTCGGCTTGGTCAAACCACGCAAACGACATTAAATTTTCACGCTCTGGATGGATTTGGCGTTGTAGACATTGTAGACATTAATCAATTAATGTATATTATGGATGTCTCACAGAGACGAAACTGTATTTTATTATTATTATGGGAAAGTAGGTATAGAAGTCATTTTATGGTGTATATCGGACTTACGACCTTACGACGACTATACGACTTACGACCGATCGTATGGTAGGCTTAAGTGATCACTTTACACATTCGCCATTTCCACCATGATAGAATATACCATGTCTTACTAATTTTTGAAAGTTGTATATATTTGGATTACATGACACACATCACGTACGTGTTGTAACAACCTATTATACCGGCCTGTGACAGCCATTTTCCTTCCCCCTAAATCCCCACAGATGTCGCTAATTATTTTTGATATCGTTAATGTCGATCAAATGAGACTCCCACGATTGATTTTACGGAATTTTTGAAGCAACATACTTTTCGTCTCTGTGAGACATCCATAATATACATAATTGATTAATGATGTCTCTGTTACAAGAAATCCAGTACTACCGTTCTGAAAGATTTGAATAAACTCAAAAATATTGTAGACAATATTCATGATGATCGTTAAATTGGGAAAAATACATAAACCATGTTAACCATCTTGACGGACTTTCTCTTTTTACACAAATTAATAAATGGCACTATCGACTACCCTCAACTACTAGAACGTATCTGCTTGCGAGTTCCGTCTCGCATAACTAGAAGTCATGCAGGTTTTGCCGTGGAAACTGCAGCTACTAACTATTTCTTTAATTCCCCACTGCAAAGGCTTCCTAGACTAGCAAACAGATACGAGCAACTGCACGTCTTTGCCAAAACTATATATTATTCAAACATATATTAAAAGGTATTGAAAGATTACTAGTATTTGTCGAATTAGACTTAAATAATTGATTTGTATTTGTATGTATATTTTATTATTATAATATGACTTTCAAAGCTTGTGCTATATCTTCTCTCTCTACATTATTACTTTTTTTTGTTTTTAAATTTCTGTATTATTATGTTTTTCTTATGCTTCTTGCTTTTTACTTTATAATATATTTATCTTTATATGTTTGTATCTGTATTCTAAGTATTTTCTTCTCACTTTTTCATTACTATGTTTACATGTTATTATGTTTTTTTTTGTTCTCTAAACTATTTACCTATTCTGTTAATGTACACTCTACCTATCTATTGTAAAAGCCCTATAGGGCGTTAATTAATAACTAATAATCTTTCCATTTAAGAAACACAATCAAATTAGTATGTGTTGGCCTGCGTACGGGGCACATTATTTTGTGTGTCGGTGTTTATACCCGAAAACACCAACACAACGAAACAATGTACACCGTACGCACGGCTTACACACACTAACTCAATTGTCTTTCTTAAATTGAAAGACCCATACCTCTAAATGAGTTTAATAAGCATGATCAATTATTAAGTATTAAAAAATAAGTGATTTTAGAGAAGAAAATATTTTGAATGAATTCTAAAAAATAATCCAGATTAATAGGTATACACAATGAGATTAATAATATTAATAAAAAAAGATGATGTTTTTCACTCCCTTTCTTTTAACTCGTAGCGTCTGCTTGTCTACTTGTCGTCTTGTCTGCTTATCTGACGAAAAACTTTGGATGGATTTTTAACCCTTTTCCCGTGATCCAATCGAGCTGAAACTTTGCAAGCAGACTCGTGGGTGACGATCAAGAAGATCTATCAAATGTTCGTTATAAAAAATAATAATTATAGTATAATTTCGGATTTTTAGAAATTTTAATGGTTTTTTAAAATTGGAATCATTACAAAAGTTTGATTCCTAGCAACGGCGGCCCGATAACGTCGCGGAATATTTTCTAAATTTGAATTACTCCGTCGGTGTACATAATAGGTACTTCACTACGAATATCGAAAATCTAAATTGATTGACAAATGTTTTTAGAATTTAATTTTCGAAGCGTGAGGTGTCTTATCAAAGCTCAAAACATCTGATATTTTAGAAATGTATTAAATTACTGTAAGTTTAGTGTTATGTAATATGTTTTAATTCGTGTTTAATTGTTGTTATATTTCACAAAGAAAAGGAGTACGGACTCTCGAGTCGGAGCAGGGACCCATCAGTAATTTTATTTTTATTTTATTTTATTTTATTTGGGAAACATACAGTAGTACAATTTTAAAAAAATATATATAAAATCAAATAAAATTTTCGTGAGAATGACCAGTAAAGTTTCCTCGAAGCTGGTTAAAAAAAAAACTAAATAAAAACAACGATATAGAATATGTGATAAATAATAAATATTTCAAAGATTTAAATTATGATAATGCATAAAATGGGAGGGGTGGGGAGAGGGAGGGAATGGGATTCAATTAAAGAGGTATCAAATCAATAGTCATAAATGAGATTACGGAGTTTCATTTTAAATAAAAGCAAATTGTCAGTAAAAATGTCTAGATTATTTGTAGAATTTAACATATTGTATTTTGAGGTGGAACGAGTTACAGAGCAGTTTTTTAAGAGTTAGTCCTACCAAAGTTTGCGTAAAATAAATTATTTGAACGCGTTGAGTATGTAGGACAACTTAAACCTATTTGCTCTAATAAATAGGGCGAGTCAACCAAGTTATTCAAGATTTTATAAAGATAACACAGATCTTGTATGCAACTTCGATATGATAGAGGAGGGATTTTATGGTAACACTCGCTTTCTGTGTATGAGTTAAATTCTAAACGGGAACGGAAATTTAAAATATTGAAAAATTTGTGTTGGATATTTTCAAGTCGCTCACTGTATGTAGAATAATGAGTGTTTCAGACTACTGATCCAAACTCCAGTTGACTGCGTACAAATGAAAAATATAAAGTGATTAATGTATACGTTGATTGAAATGGGTTTGACGTTCTGGCAATGAAACCAAGGAGTCGATATACTTTAGCAATTACCGATTCCATATGTGGGATGAATGTTAACTTAGAATCTAAGATGACACCGAGATCCCTCACTTGAGTGCAGATGTTGAGTTGCTTATTGTTGAGATGATAATTATAGGATAAATTTTTTCCTTTTTTTGGAGAATGAAATGATATGACATTTATCGATATTTAGTAAAAGTTGGTTATTTTTGCAATACTTTGAGAGTCTATTAATGTCATCTTGAAGCAACAAACAATCAGTGCGAGACTTTATCTCTTCGTAAATTTTTGCATCATCCGCGAACAAAGAAAATTCAGCATGCAGAAAACAATGCTTGATGTTATTGATGTAAATTAAAAATAAAATTGGGCCAAGATGTGATCCTTGGGGTACTCCGGATGGTACTTTTTTAAAGTCAGAGTACACATTGCAGACCTGCACACGTTCTCCTGCTCGGACCGCTTCCACACGCTGGAGATCTCCTGCGCGCAGCTCGAGGACGGCGGGCTGTACGCCGCGCACGCCTCCAACCCCCTGGGGGCGGTGCGCTGCGCGGCGGCGCTGACCGTGGACAAGGGGCTGCGCGCCTACCTGGCGCCCGAGTTCGCGTTGGCGCCGGACACGCTGTACCGCGTGCCCGAGGGGGCGGAGCTGCGCGTGAGGGCCTGCATCGAAGCCTACCCCAGCGTCGGCGTCGCGTGGCATCGCGACGGCGTGCGGCTGCGACCCAGCAGGTTGGTTTCCGCTTTTCATTTAAATTTAAACAACTCTGTCGCTTGCGGGTCATTGAGGTTATGTATTTTAAATATAGGTTTTCACGGCCGTTCAGATTCTTCGGTGTTCAGTTTTCTTGGATATTCTGCCGTGTATGTGTGACCTCTCTAGCCGACGTTTCAGATCCCATTGCAGGGTTCATCGTCAGGGCTGATGTGATGAGTATGTATTGATGTGTAGGTTAAGTATTACCTTGCTGTACTGAAGTTAGGGTGTACCCAAATTTCTGTTCCATCAGATGGAACAGTGACATAATGCTACAAAAATTCTTGGCTACACCTGTCTCCGACACGGTACTGCAATCCAGTACTTAACCTAACACAAACTTGGATACACCCAGACTTCGGAACGGTATTGCAAGGCAATAATTAATCTACACATCAACACACATTCATCACATCGACGATAGTAAAAGTATGAGACTTCATACAATAGGTCTCGAACCATTCCTCGTCGGAACGGCGTCCATCCCTCCCTCTTATGCGTCTAGTGTAAATAGCTTAAAATGAGTTAGGTTAGACCATCCTTCCTCCGTGCAACGGTTTATCTCTCGACATAGTCTCCATTAAAATAAAAAATTTACCCTTAATACGCCAAAAGATCACTTCAAAAACTTTTTTCGGAGAAAAAACTGACGTAGCAACCGTCGACATAAAACGACGTATGACGTAGGGACAATTGTTATAAAATGATGTATGACGTAGGGTTGTCGTCATAAAACGACATATCATCTAGGGACCATCGTCATAAAACGACGTATGATGTAGGGACCGTCGTCATAAAACGACGTATGATGTAGGGACCGTCGTCATAAAACGACAAATGATGCAGGGACCGTCGTCATAAAACGACGTATCATGTAGGGACCATCGTCATAAAACGACGTATGATGTAGGGACCGTCGTCATAAAACGACAAATGATGCAGGGACCGTCGTCATAAAACGACGTATCATGTAGGGACCGTCGTCATAAAACGACAAATGATGCAGGGACCGTCGTCATAAAACGACGTATCATGTAGGGACCATCGTCATAAAACGACGTACGATGTAGGGACCGTTGTCGTAAAACGACAAATTATGTAGGGACTTGCATTGAACACTACAAAGCTTTACTACAAGTCTAATATATATATAAAAAAAATATAATATAATAAATATATAAAATAAAAAAAAATAACGAAAACCTTGCAAAAAAATGTTTTTCAAATTTTTGCAAAGTTTTAATAATTTTATCTGACTCGTATCAAAGCGAATAATTTTTTGGATTCCATATAAAATTCTGTAGTGATAATACAATGTTTTGCCGAAAATAAACTAAAAATATTGAAAAAAATATATAAACTTTCATGTCGCTTATTTGCGTAACTGTCGACTTTTCACAGAAGCGTGAAGAATATTTTCCGTTCAAAATTGCATGAAGAAGACTCCACCGAAGTTTTTGCTACTAGCTATGAGGCACCTGTATAACCACTGGAGAAATATTTTTTTAAGAGATTATTGCGGTATTTTTTAATTCGCTAGTTAATGCGTTGTATTGCGTAATGACGATGTGTGGGGTATAAAAGCAAAAGTAGTAATATCCAAAAAACTTTAAAAAATGTTTTAGATGCAGTCACCAAGGATAACTAATTTAAAATGTACTAAATTTTAAATTTTATGTATCTATCCCCTCCAAAATCATGTTACCTAAAAATTGATATACTGTGTTACCTTAAAAACCTCGAATTCAGTCCATTATAAATCAGTAATCCTCGATGAATGCATTCGATTTTTTTTGGATATTGCTGCCTTTGCTTTTATACCCCACATGTATTGTAGGGAGTTAATTCCGAATTTCCCGCGAGATCTCGAGGCATTTTACAAGATCAACCCGAACCGAAAAATCAGACGAGATTATCGGGATTGATCAGCATTTTTTATTTTTTGTATGTTTAATTGTATATATCTATGGAGCTTTTAGTGAGTACTTAAAACTTATGTTCATGTCACATTGAAATAATGAAAATAGCTTTAATAACCTAACATAGTAATAAAAACTATTACTAGTTAGTAGTTTTTACTCTACTACATTGACTGATTGATGCTTGGAAAAACGTCTACAAAAACTGTAATGCAGTGATTAATAATGAACATTTTATTAAAATTGCTGATATAAAAATGCAAGGCATTGTCAGTAATTGCTATTCAGCTCTATAAAATAAAAAAACACAAACCTATTCGGGATCCCGATCCGAAGGGATCCCGCGAGATTGGAAATTCTAATCTCAAGGGATCCCGAACGGGCAATCCCGACTCAGGATTGCATTCTCTAATCCCGTGGTAGTTAGTACGTTTAACTGTTGGCTCTATTTTGGTAATTGTGCCATATATACCTACTATGTAACTCTTAGAGTATATATGTATATACTCTAAGATGTAACTAGTTAACTGAGATGGATCATGGCATAATATGTGGCGCGGAGTAGAGATGGGAGTCGGTATAGTTCAACAGTTATTGTGGAAATTTTACATTTTACATGCTCAACGTGGGATTTCCATGAGATCTTAGAATATTTTATTAAAATTGCTGATACCTATAAAAATGCAAGGCTGTTAGAGAAATTTTCTGATTAACTTTAACTCTGGTTCGGGTTTTTTACAGGGAAAAATCGAACTAGAAGCTCTCTAGATATGAAAGACTTACCAGTTTGCAGGCGACTTTAACGTTGTTTGGTCCGACCGATCTCCGCTCTCTTCCGTGTAGCTACCAAATCCGCTTAAAGCACCACTTTAACACACCAAATGTTCAATTATGTTTTATAGTTTTCATCCGCCGCGACCAAATTCAACCGCTTGGTTCGAGATGTCCCAAAACATTTTGTCTCGTAGCAACCGCCATACACATAGAACTCTGTATTTCCTTTTATAAAATTCCCGACCAGAGACTAACAGATTTTTTTCTCAAACGAAGGCATTGTCGTTAATTGCTATTCAGCTCTATAAACAACAAAAAAACACAAGTATTCGGGATCCCGATCCCGCGGGATTGCAAATTATAATCTCGAGGGATCCCGAAAGAGCAATCCCGACTCGGGATTGCATTCCCTAGTCGTGGCCTAATTGGTTGGCAACAACGGTAGAACTCAAAGACGGTCTGTATCCGGCAGGCGGGCAGTGTTCACGCTGGACCGAGAGGGCGAGATCGAGATGACCCTGGCGGGGGTGACCAGGCGCGACTCGGGGGTGTACACCGTGACCGCCAGCAACATGGTGGGCCGGGCCACGTGCTCCACGAGGGTGGAGGTCCTGCCGCCCAGGTGGGACTCCTCGGAGGCGCTGGACCAGCCGCCGATAGTCATCACAGCGTCACTACCGTGAGTATTCATTATTAAATTTATACATATTTTTATTATTGTAGATCGTGGCAAGCCTTATACAGCTTGTCGGCACGTTTCTTTTTCATTTTCTTGCATAAGTACATAGCATATTTAGTTATTATAATATACAAAGAATAAAATATATACATATAAAAAATAATAATATTATATGAACATAACAAAACTTAAAAGTAATCTTAGTAGTGAGACTAGATATCAGATAATATATAAAAATGTAAATAAGTAAGACATAATTAATAAATATATATGAAAAATAATAATATTTTATGAACATAACAAAACTTAAAAGTAAACTTGGTAGTGAGACTAGGTATCAGATAATATATAAAAATGTAAAAAGGTAAAAGATAATAATATCATATGAAAATAACAAAACTTAAATATAAACTTAGCAATGAGACTAGGTAACCGATCGAGATTATAAAAAAACATGAACATCAATATGAATCACTGGGATCAAGATGCTTAAAAAAATCATGGAACAGCTCAAAGTAGAAATAAAAATGATTTCATCATTTTTCAGAGTCGCCTCTAGTCATTCTCATTTTATTACACAGTTATGTGCACGTTTCCTCGATGATTGCACTCATTTGTGTTGTTTCCAATTTAATATTCTATCAACATATTCTTCTTGTTTTAAGTTCACGTGAAAAATCTAATCCGTGTATTTTATTATCCTTAAAACTTATAGAATATATAGGATATTGAAAACGTAATAATTGGTATAGGGGGCACGGCGTCGGCGAAACCATCTGATCGGACCCATGGCTCGAGTCAGACTAGTTGAAACAGGTTTCGCGCCTTCTCCACGCGTCGAGCTCCTTTCTCATTTGTATGGTTTCCAATTTGAAAAAACCGTTAAAATTTCGAAAAATCCAAAATTGTTCTATAATTAAATTTTTTAAAAGATAATTTGTTAGATAATTTTTATCGTCGCCACGAGTCTGCCTGCAAAGTTTCAGCTCGATTGGATCATGGGATTGGATTTCAGCTCGATTGGAAAAGTGTTTAAAATCGATCCAAAGTTTTTTCGGCAGACAAGCAGACACTACGAGTTAAAAGAAAGAGAGTAAAAATATGTGAAATTTCCCCATTGAATATAAAATAAAAAATCAGATGCAAAACAGAAATTATAATATAGGTAAACCAAAATAAAGAAAAATATTTAACTAAACAAAGTTATAAAAAAGAAAGTAAAAATATAAATATTGCAAAAAAGTTATAGAAAAACAAAAAATCTTTAATAAGATTAAAAAATATAGCGGCGCCATCTCAGTTTTTGCATTTAATCTGTCAGTAGGTAGATATCTACTACAAACATATTTGAAATATTTTTAGTATTTGCGAAATTAATGTTAATAATAATAAAAACATAGTTTAAATTAAACAATGCAAATGCTAACTTATTAGTTTGATTAACATGACTTTCCTGAAAGTATATATTACAATTTTTCGTCAAAGAAACAGAATGGAATAATATGATCATTTATCATAAATTAACAAATAATTTAATCATAATAATAACTATCATTTTTTTTCTTCTTTCTCATTTACGAGAATATCCTTTTTGGGTAAATTAATATACTTAGATATTTTTAGTTCCGTTATTAAAAAATGAACTGCTTTCTTGTAGAGATTAAAGGTCATTTAATCAGTCATTCATTCCTCTCATTGTGCATCTTCTCACTGTTATTCATGCAATATTTTAACACATTCTTCAGTGAAATCGATACGTTCAACACGACAACTACTAAGGGCCAGTTGTTTCAAGTTGGATTAAAGTAAGCGTTCTTTTAAAGCATACATTTTTACGTTCTCCACTAATCAGACGATCCGTTTTCGTAAAAATCTATGCTTTAATCAACCGCTTACTTTGATCGAACTTGAAACAACCGGGCCTAAGATTAAAACACACATTTAACACATTGCGTAACCCCACAAAGCCTTCCTTTAAACATAACTAATCTTTATCACACAGATCTTATTCCTTACCCCACATTCCCTCTACTAATACATTTCCCCTTCCTTCCTTTCCCCCTGGAAATAAATTTACCGTACTTTCTTCATGTATTAATTTATTTTTATACTTTTTTAAAAAAAAACTCCTTTTGCCTTGAATTTGTTTTTTTTTTTGATTTTGTTATTGAATTTGTTAAATATATTTTCTTATTCTCTTGTATACAATCTATTCTACATAGTATTCTACATAGGTTAATAAAGTGAATTCATGTAATTCGCTTAATATTATTGTTGTATCATATGTTCTACTTCTTAATATCAAATTAGCTATTTGAATTGAAAATAAAATAAAATAAAATCTGCGCGCGTGCATTTTATGATGAACATTGATTGCATTATTATTTCCGATTATTTCCGAACTCACTCATCATCCGTTACTCCACGACAGGTACTCCAAGGAGCCAATGTTCACCAAGAAGCCCCGCTCGTCCGAGGCCAAGGAAGGGGACACGGTGGTCATCCTGTGCGAGGTTATCGGAGACCCGAAGCCCGAGGTCCTGTGGCTGAGAGACTGGCTTAAGGTAAACTCATCACTGCCACCAGACGTAATACTGACGTAATACCGACGTAATACTAACGTAATACTGGCGTAATACTGACGTGATACTGACGTAACACTGCTGTAACACTGACGTAATATATCATCATCATCACTGTTGACTCTACACTGGTGATTCTTGACCTCCTCGAGAGTCTTTCCCACTCATCCCGATCTCGTTCCAGCTCTCTCCGGTTTTGAATCTCCAAGGCAGATATGTATTGGAGAACATTATCGCTCCATCGTAATTTTGGTTTTCCTTCGCCCTATTGATCTCGAATTTAACAGAGACGTATGGACCGTATCAAATGGTTCGTTTTTATGGTTGAGACGCTACTCGAACTGGAAGAAATGTATGAAAGGATTAGATGCAAGGATATGGCCTACCTTTTTCCTTTTTGATGTTGGACGCTTTTTAGCACGGCAACTGTCCTCCGGATGTTGAGTGAAAATCACGCAGTAGATCCTCTAAATTGCAACGGCTTTCACAGCGACGTCTCGTGAACACAGTATTTCAAGCGGCAGTGATTCGACAGATAACTGCCCCGGCCGACTCCACGCAGCGCCCGACTCGGTAGGTCAGAGGGGGACGGAGCGATGGGAAAAGAAGCGGACAAGAGAGATGGACATGTTAGGCTTAAACCATGTATTCACTAGGGGACAAATAGCGCAACATTCCGCGCGGCATGTCGCATCAACATCTACGCTCATGTTTCGGGGACAATGACGCGGTCATTTTACGTGTACACACTGGAACTCACACATCACTTGTCGCGGAAATGTCGCCCAAAAGCGTTATGATAATTAGTACTGCGTATCTATTTATTCTAACGAGTTTGCGAAACGTAAGAGCAGAAAACGGTGGTGGGTACGAAAATATTTACTGAAAAGGAAAAGAAGGATGGATATTCAATGCGATCTTCGAATATCTGACTTATCATTTGTCAATTTCATTCGAATGACAACAACTGATTTTGATCATATAGCATATGTAACTGTAGCGCATGCGTCTTGTCAACATACCACGTGGTACTGACGCGCGGCGTGATGTCACGGTGAGCTCTATCGGGAACCGTGCGCATGGCAACGTTGCCGCGGCACGTAAAAATGCCGCGCTATGTTGTCGCGGAACAGTGCGCGATTTTGCAGCGTCACGTAGACTCTATGCCGCGCGTGATGTTGAGGGACAATTTGTCCCTTAGTGAAAACGTGGATTTAGGAAGGCGTGCGTTGGAATTGCATCTCAACAGGCGTCACCAGGAACTTCGATGCTTTTAGCTCTTTAAAAAGTGTATAGAGCTAATTTTTTTCGTCTAAAACCGGTCCAAGGATACGCCTCAAAATTTTCCTTTCAAGAACATCGAGTGCTCACTCGTTCTCAGTACCCATTTCTCAGCTGTGTATGCCAGCATTGGTCTAATGAGCGTTTTGTACTCTAATATTTAAGTGTACCTGGACGGCATTCTGGATTAAATTAACATAATCTTAATGCTTCGTATGCCGTGAACTGATATGGTCAGCAACACGCAGGTGTTTCAGAGATCTGGAACCAGTAAAGAGCTACTGTCGAATGTTAAGGTTAAGATGGTTTATTACTTGGGTCACGTACTAGCGGGGATAAATATAGCCTTCTCCGACTAATACTCGAGGGCAAGATGGAAGGAAGGAGGGAGTTGGTAGAAGGCAAAGGTCCTGGCTGTGCAACACTAGAGATTGGACCAGAATGAGACAGGTTTTGGGGCTGCGCAGGACAGAAAGGTTTACGCGCAAGTGATCGCCAATGCCGAAAAGATGAATACATAATATATGTATTTTTTGATTCTTTTACCGTGCATGTTGTGTATTGACATAGTTTATTTTGGCAAAAGTTAAACGTGTATTTACGTTCCCGTTGACATATATTTTGGATATAGCTAGACCACGTTCAAAAGAATCTGCGTGAAAAATATGTGTGTTGTTACGATGCAAAAAATGAACCCAAAAGATGTTTTTGTAGTAAGTAAGTAACCTTTTTTAAACTAAAAAAACTAACTCAAAAAACCAAGTTTTTATTTTACTCCCTTTCTTTATAAATTAAGATTATCATCATGTAATTAAATAATTGATTGATTGAAAATGAAACATGTCTGGACAAATATCTATGTTAGAAATCTCTAAAAATATCTCTTTAATATTTGATTTCTTCCCAAAAAACCGAAGTGTGCTGTCATCTGTGAACCAATTGTCATAAATTTTCGAAATTCGTAGTGAAGTACCTATTATACCTACCGACGGAGTAATTCTAATTTTAAATATTCCGTGACGTTATCGGGCCGCCGTTGGTAGTAATCAAACTTTTGTAATGAATCCAATTTGAAATAACCATTAAACTTTCTAAAAATCCAAAATTATACTATAATCAATAAAAAAAATTAACGAAATTGATAGATATTCTTGATCGTCGCCAGGAGTCTGCTTGCAGAGTTCATCAAAGTTCCGATTGGATCACGGGAAAAGGGTTAAAAATCGATCCAAAGTTTTTTCGACGGCAAACATGCAAGCAGACGCCACGAGTTAATATAAAGGGAGTAAAAATATATATTTATTTGGAATATCATATTGAGGCTTGTAATACGGGCTTGCCAGGCAAATTTCCCCCCCACTTTCTTCTTACTGAACAAAGCTAGGGAATGGTCTTTTAACTGTGGTCGACCTATAGTAAGTGATGTTTACTTAACTTTTGATTCAATGTCTAAATTATTTATTTATATCATTATTCAATTTTTTTTTTATTTTTTTTTTTTATTTCAAAAAAATCCTTGTTTACAAATAAAGGTACTTAATACTAATTTAATAATAAAAATATAAGATAAATAACACTTTTTTTTTGTTAAATTTGTGGATTATGCCACTCTACTAGGCTACGCCTGTCCCAGAGTGGCGTTATAGAACACATTATATATTTAAACGAACCAAAATTTTATATTTTAGATATAAACTATAGCAGGTATCTTTAAACTTAAACCCTGCGTCCCGCTTAACTTAACTTAACTTTTGATTCAATGACTAAATTATAATTAAAATTATTATTAAATTATTTAAACGTACCAAAATTTCATATTTAGATATAAACTACAGCAGAGTAGGCACCTTGCGTCCTGCTGGGAGACTTTATTATGTTAGAAATGCTATACTATTATATTAAATTATATAAACAATTTACTTACGATTAATAAGGTAGATAATCATTTTCATTATAATAAAAAGCCGAAACATCTGTAATAACGATTTGATGTTCGTAACCTCAATTCTTAAACCCCGCGCAAAATTGCTCGATTATTTTTCTAAACATTTGTGGAATACGTTTGTAAGAAAGTATTTCCATACAAATTTAATCTTAAAGATATTCGTGTACAGTTAAAAAATATGTAGAGTTTAAATGATAAATTATCCAAAAAAAAAAATTAATATTCAAGAATGTGTCCTGGAATGATGATTGAAACAAAATATTATAAATACATATTATGGTAAATATGCGACTGTATGCGAGATTTCATGGTCAAACACATTCACGAATCGCGTGGACTATTCTCGAGATTTAACTTCATTTTAATATTAAAAATTATTCCTTTAAAAAATATTTAACTTTTTGATGTGTAACATCTTTCCGCTCGCTTTCCTGCAATCTGTGGCAGGGATTTCGTGAAAATGGACGGAAATGCGTAACAGGAAATAAGACGCCAGGGAGGCGCGCGCAATTTCATTTAACCAATGAACGCGCATTTTTTTTCGATTCCTTGTCTACGATACTTCTACAAGTGCATCAGTTCTATAACTTTGACACTTTTACAAAATGACTTATTATAATACACATCGAATGTTTTATTACGCGTGCGATGGAAAAAAATCATCGTTTATAAACAAATCAATGTCCAGCAAGTACCATCACAGCGAAGACGCACACTTCCAACAGCCAACGCTTCTGATTTTGTATATATAATATGCTACGGGGCTGGTGTCAACCGTGTGGATGTTGTAACTTTGATTATATATACTTTGGCTTATATCTTCAAAACTATCCAATAAATACTTAATTTTTTACATTAACGTAAACAATAAGTACCCTTAATGATTTACATTCTCAAATTTTATGTTATTATTTTTAAATATTTATTCAAAGTTTTCATACAGTATGTATCGCAGCACACTACCGCCATCTATGAAAATAATTAAAAACATATAATTGACCAAACACATTTCTGAACAAAATGCGTATGTAGATAAATGTACGGTACCTACCTAGTGCGGCAAAATCCAATAATAAATAAATCATGGGTATTATATTTTTTAAATTTTGATGTTAATTTCTGTTGCTGCTCAATTGATATTTTTAATTGTGAGATGTCAAAAGTTACACATTATGTGCGACTACTGCAAGGCTCGCTCGTTTTTTTTATACTACTCAGTAGGTATAAATAAATTTACTGTCGTACTACTACCATAGATATCTAAAATTTAGATTTGTCTGAGTCTACCTTTATATAATGAATGTTGAAGAATTAAATATTTAGTTTACAGATTTTTGTGACAAGAATTTCTCAAGACGCTCTTGTTCAAAATGGAAACTTTGCAAACTGAAATAGAAAATTCAAGTGAACCAATAAATCAAAACAGTTCCCGAGTTTCCATCCGCACATTTTTGATTTTAGTTTTTATAACTTTTATTGTAAGATTTTAATCATTCTCGCCTTTTAATAAAGTTTCATAAACATTATTTCTCGCTATATTATTTTCACACAACGGTGACCGAGTATTTTTACACAGACATTCGTGATTCCTATAATAAGTCACGAAAAGTAATGTTTTATCATCTCCCCAACGCGCCATATTTGTTTCATCTGTCGCGAACTGGGAAGATCGCATGATAATACTAGCCGCGAAGCCCGCGAATGACATAAGCATGCTCATATTAAGCAAGCCTGTTTACACATGCTCAAAAGATACCCCTTTTTATTGTAAATGACAGTGGCATGCTCCAATATCAACCGCCACTAATAAGAATGTGTATCGGTACCTTAAAAAATAAATTATTCATAGTGTGCATTGTTATTATTAGTCATCTCGGCTAAATCCAAGATAATGGTCCCATTGCATATACAACGAAAATGATTATTTCACTATATTATTGAATGTGCTAATAACAAAATGAAAGATAATTTACGTTTAAAAAGTAAGTATTAAATAAGATATTACACTTTAAAGTTTCGAAAAATGGACTGCATATTTTGACATTTCATAGGCAATATATGAAGTTAGCTTAGGTTATTAGGTTTGGTTTGGTTAGTTATTAGGTTTGGTTAGGTTAGGTTATTGGGTTTGGTTTGTTTAATTTAGATTACGATTATTTTAGTTAGATTAAATTAACAGGACATTAAATTATATAGTGAAATACTTATTTTCATTGTATGAACAACGGGACCATAGTCTTGGATTATTCCCATCTCTCCGACTTGGTGAGAAGAAGACACAATACCACATACTGACGCATGAATTTTGAACTGCTTCAAATGTAGGCACGCTTTCGATCGAATCACGGGACAGCACTTTCTTCTCAGCTTCTTGCGCGAATGGATCAAATCAATCAATCCGTCGGAATTAGGGGACAGCGACCGACCAATCTGCAGCGAGGTGCTGTTTGTTTGCTCAAACGGTCAACACCGCCGAGCCGGGTTTCGTTTCCTGGTAGCGAGCGTCGGAATTTGCTTACCACGTAGTATCGCCGATCGGCGAAGCGCGCCGCGCAGGCAGACCCGCTAGCGAAGGGAAAAACTACATTTCAAAATGAAGACTACAACACACACATGTTCACCAGTTTGAAGTCTACAAAGTGTACACTACAATTGTAGTAAAAACTACTTGAAGTGAAGTAATTGTAGTACTACGAAATGCAGTGAAGTAATGAAGTAACTGTAGTATTAATGAAGTGAAGTAATGTAATGAAGTAATTGTAGTATTAATGAAGTGAAGTAATGAAATGAAGTAATTGTAGTATTAATGAAACAACTTCCCAAAAATTTCTTCATGGGTCCCAAAATTTTTCAAACCATGGGGGGGGGGGGTTGTTACGGCTAAATCCAAGATAATGGTCCCATTGCATATATCAACGAAAATGAGTATTTCACTATATTATTGAATGTGCTAATAACAAAATGAAAGATAATTTACGTTTAAATAGTAAGTATTAAATAAGATATTACACTTTAAAGTTCCGAAAAATGCACTGCATATTTTGATATTTCATAGGCAATATATGAGGTTAGGTTAGGTTATTAGGTTTGGTTAGGTTAGGTTATTAGGTTTGGTTTGTTTAATTTAGATTACGATTATTTTAGTTAGATTAAATTAACAGGACGTTAAATTATATAGTGAAATACTTATTTTCATTGTATGAACAACGGGACCATCATCTTGGATTATTCCTAAAATTTGAGTAACAGTCATTGATGGGGCATCCAAAAAATATGTGATCTAAATGCCAACGAATAAACACACTTGTTTTGTGGCAAGAACACCCCGTAGAAGAAGAAGAAGAATCAGAACCCTATATTACG
Organism: Agrypnia vestita; assembly: GCA_016648135.1. Lineage (NCBI taxonomy): Eukaryota > Metazoa > Arthropoda > Insecta > Trichoptera > Phryganeidae > Agrypnia > Agrypnia vestita. Next base: position 76,866 of record JADDOH010000196.1, read on the forward strand.
CAAGGGAAAATAATTAGCAAAATTGATGCATTGATAACGGTAGCCGAAAATAATACCTAAACCCGTGCTGGATTTAGTACGTATGGCAGGTAATGACTGAGGGAGGGTGGACACCGGAGAATGAGTAACACCGCCCAATTAATAAATAGGAATATTACGGATTATTCCGTTGTTACAGTTTCCAGAGTTCCAGAGATTTCTTCGTTTAGCTACATCAACTTCCCAAAAATTTCACGTAAAAAATGCACTATTTAAAGTATGTTTCTCATACTTTCGATAACTTTGAAGTGTATGTACTTTGTAGTGTTCGCTTTGAAATGAAGTGTACTATTTGAAGTTTATACTTTCAATAACTTTGGCGTTTGTAGTTTGTAGTGTGCACTACACTTCAAAACGTGCGAAGTGTGCACTTCAATGTAGTGTAGCACTGCATTGTAGTAGTGAGTACAGAGCGGACCCATCACCGAGACCCGCTAGTGCTGCTGAGGTGACGGTAGTGAGTGGGCGTCGATTCCAACTCGAAACAGCTGTTCGTCAAAGTTCCGCCAATTGACGCTTTTCCCGCTCTTGCGACTGGTGAAAATGGTTCGACGCAGCTAGACAAGTACCGTAAGCGCAACATTCAACAAATGTATTTTTTTAATTTTTTTTAAAGATCACGCAACACAGATGACACGTTCGTTAAAGTGTCTTAATTTTGGAAGCGGAAGCAATTGTTTTTAAAACAATCTTATCTGACGATGTCCCGTGCAAACCGCAAATTACTAACAATTAACAAAAATGTATCTACCTTGCATCGTGTGTGAAAAATAATGCTTTGCGTTTGTTTTTTAAGCGTTTCCGCGTGTCCTTTTGTAAGTTGCGTTTTTTTTTGCTGATACTGTGTTCATTATTATTTAAGCGGTCTCGATTTTAGAAAATTCAAATTTAAAGAAAATTTTAATTGAATGCCTACAAGTGTGGGAGTAGCGTTGATCAGGCTCGTTATTAATCTCGATAAATAAGCGAAACAGTTTATTTAAAAAAAATTAAATACGCATTATTAATTAACTGAATTAAGTTGTTCCCCGCTGGTGCGATTATCTATTAAGCTGACGCGAGACGTAGAATTTGTACTGTATTTCGAAATCGTTTAATTAAGAACATTTTTTTCTCCTCCGCTCTGGCCATACGTCTCAAAGGTCGCGGGTCGGAGTGGCTAAATTTCGGAGTGTTGAATTTTATTATCTCGCTTCTACTCCTGCATTTGATCCCTGATTTCGGTAAACTCTTGATAGGGACGCCTTTCGTCCATTGCGCGACGAGTGTGAGAGATACCTGGACCCTGCGTGTGCCGCACGTGCCATTTTGGGCGGTTTTGGAACCATGTGGGCGGAGAGGCTCTCTCACCGCCGCCCGGGGCGGGTTGCACAGCACGGCGATAGGTACTTGCGGTCGTGAGAGTGAGCAGATACACATCGAGCACGAATATTTCACATTTATCTCGGTGCGACCTTTTTTTCTGGCAAACAACTTTTGTTTCGCACTGGCGGTTCGGTAAATGAACGTGTTGCAATACAAAAACGTTCATAAATGCAAACCACATATGGAATAATCCAAGACTATGGTCCCGTTGGTCATACAATGAAAATAAGTATTTCACTATATAATGTAACATCCTGTTAATTTAATCTAACTAAAAAAATCGTAATCTAAATTAAACAAACCAAACTTAATAACCTAACCTAACCAAACCTAATAACCTAACCTAACCTCATATATTTCCTATGAAATGTCAAAATATGCAGTGCATTTTTGGAAACTTTAAAGTGTAATATCTTATTTAATACTTACTTTTTAAAAATAAATTATCTTTCATTTTGTTATTAGCACATTCAACAATATAGTGAAATAATCATTTTCGTTGTATATGTAATGGGACCATTATCTTGGATTTAGCCACCACATATTCCTATTTATTAATTGGACGGTGTTATTCATTCTCCAGTGTCCACCCTCCCTGTCATTACCTGCCATACGTACTAAATCCAGCACGGGTTTAGGTATTATTTTCGGCTTCCGTTATCAATGCATCAATTTTGATAAATTTTTTTCCTTGCGTAATATAGGGTCCTGATTCTTCTTCTTCTTCTTCTTCTACGGGATGTTCTTGCCACAAAACAAGTGTGTTTCTTCGTTGGCATTTAGATCACATATTTTTTGGATGCCCCATCAATGACTGTTACTCAAATTTTAGGAATAATCCAAGATGATGGTCCCGTTGTTCATACAATGAAAATAAGTATTTTACTATATAATGTAAGGTCCTGTTAAGTTAATCTAACTAAAAAAATCGAAATCTAAATTAAACAAACCAAACCTATTAACCTAACTAACCAAACCTAATAACCTAACCTAACCTCATATATTTCCTAAGAAATGTCAAAATATGCAGTGCATTTTTCGAAACTTTAAAGTGTAATATCTTATTTAATACTTACTTTTTAAACATAAATTATCTTTCATTTTGTTATTAGCACATTCAACAATATAGTGAAATAATCATTTTCGTTGTATATGTAATGGGACCATTATCTTGGATTTAGCCACCACATATTCCTATTTATTAATTGGACGGTGTTATTCATTCTCCAGTGTCCACCCTCCCTCAGTCATTACCTGCCATACTTACTAAATCCAGCACGGGCTTAGATATTATTTTCGGCTACCGTTATCAATGCATCAATTTTGTTAATTTTTTTTCCCTTGCGTAATATAGGGTCCTGATTCTTCTTCTTCTTCTTCTGTGGGGTTTTCTTGCCACAAAACAAGTGTGTTTCTTCGTTGGCATTTAGATCACATATTTTTTGGATGCCCCATCAATGACTGTTACTCAAATTTTAGGAATAATCCAAGATGATGGTCCCGTTGTTCATACAATGAAAATAAGTATTTCATTATATAATGTAAGGTCCTGTTAAGTTAATCTAACTAAAAAAATCGAAATCTAAATTAAACAAACCAAACCTAATAACCTAACCTAACCAAACCTAATAACCTAACCTAACCTCATATATTTCCTAAGAAATGTCAAAATATGCAGTGCATTTTTCGAAACTTTAAAGTGTAATATCTTATTTAATACTTACTTTTTAAACATAAATTATCTTTCATTTTGTTATTAGCACATTCAACAATATAGTGAAATAATCATTTTCGTTGTATATGCAATGGGACCATTATCTTGGATTTAGCCACCACATATTCCTATTTATTAATTGGGCGATGTTATTCATTCTCCGGTGTCCACCCTCCCTCAGTCATTACCTTCCATACTTACTAAATCCAGCACGGGTTTAGGTATTATTTTCGGCTACTGTTATCAGTGCATCAATTTTGTTAATTTTTTTTCCTTTGCGTAATATAGGGTCCTGATTTTTCTTCTTCTTCTTCTACGGGGTGTTCTTGCCACAAAACAAGTGTGTTTATTCGTTGGCATTTAGATCACATATTTTTTGGATGCCCCATCAATGACTGTTACTCAAATTTTAGGAATAATCCAAGATGATGGTCCCGTTGTTCATACAATGAAAATAAGTATTTCACTATATAATTTAACGTCCTGTTAATTTAATCTAACTAAAATAATCGTAATCTAAATTAAACAAACCAAACCTAATAACCTAACCTAACCAAACCTAATAACCTAACCTAACCTCATATATTGCCTATGAAATGTCAAAATATGCAGTGCATTTTTCAGGACTTTAAAGTGTAATATCTTATTTAATACTTACTATTTAAACGTAAATTATCTTTCATTTTGTTATTAGCACATTCAATAATATAGTGAAATACTCATTTTCGTTGTATATGCAATGGGACCATTATCTTGGATTTAGCCAAATTTTATTCAAGATCTTTCTTATTACAATATTTCATTCCCCATCAACATCCCAGCCCTCTTATCTTCCAACGATCAAATCACTTTGAAATTACTAACAAGATTCCTAAAAGCTAACGGTATAAATCTATAAAAAATAAATAAACTAACATTATGTACCCCATATCCTTCTCCATTACTAATAGAATTGAATCATCCACACAGAATAATATTTATCCCAAAATAAATCGGTTACAATTTAAATTTCCAAAATAAAAGAGGGAAAAAACACAACCATCCTGATTACATAAATGATGTAAAATTTTGTCGCAAGAAAATTTAAAAGCAGTTATTTTAAGATTTAAAATTAATACATTTTTGACACTTCCCGCCATAGGCGCCCATACAAATTATTATGTTTTTGCTGTTTTATTCATAGAAAATCAGCCTTTTACATTTTTAATCATTGAATAATTGTCTATAGTTGGCGTATCGTATAGATAAAATGGCTGATCTGTCAACTTACTAAGGAAGTCATTACGATTTTTAGATTGGAATAACTGCTTTTAAACTTGCTTGCGACAAAATTTTACATCGTTTATCAATTAATCAGGATGGCTGTATTTTTCCCTCTTTTATTTTGCAACTTTAAATTGTAACCGATTCATTTTGGGATAAACATTATTCTGTGTGGATGATTCAATTCTATTAGTAATGGAGAAGGATATGGGGTACATAATGTTAGTTTATTTATTTTTTATAGATTTATACCGTTAACTTTTAGAAATCTTGTTAGTAATTTTAAAGTGATTTGATCGTTGGAAGATAAGAGGGTTGGGATGCTGATGGGGAATGGGATATTGTAATAAGAAAGATGTTGAATAAAATTTGAGTAACAGTCATTGATGGCGCATCCAAAAAATATGTGATTTAAATGCCAACGAAGTAACACACTTGTTTTGTGGCAAGAACACCCCGTAGAAGAAGAAGAAGAAAAATCAGGACCCTATATTACACTAGGTAAAAAAAAATCACAAAATTGATGCAACTTTAACATTGGTAACAAATTTATTATTTTCTTATTTAGTGTCATTTTCAGCCTAATCCGTCAATTTATGCTTCAGCAAGAAAAAATAGTTCCATAGTCATGTAATTATTACCACCGGCGCTCGGAATATAATATATCTACCACACGCGGAAATTTTACATATTGTATACACAAGCTGTTTAAATAAATTATTTTCAACTGTTTTCGATAATATCACATTTCCATTAAAATATCAAAAACGTTCATTTGCACGTATTCACGTAGCCCTCACCTGTCAGTTAGCAATGATATTTTTACGTAAGAATCTGTAATCTTTTGAGATGAGCCCCCTTGTTCTTATTTTGTATTGTCCAATAACCATTTATTCGCTTTAAATTATATATCTTTGTAATGTGTTTATCATAGATACAACCCAATGAGACTCGCATTATGAATTCAGTTGTATGCAGTAACAATCGTGTATAATGTTTTAACAAGCTAGAACATATCCCGAGCTAGGCTCTTTGCAGATTTCAGATAAATTACAGAATCTCTTGGCATCGTATTATTGATCAGTAGACTGCATTTTTCATTATTTTAGGTTCGTATTTCTCATATTTTCTGATCTCTTTCTAATGCATTTTTTATTTGATTCAAATTATTTTACATTAAATCATGTTTATTTATTTATTTACATATATACGACAAAGTTGATCAACAATAGACAATAGAAATAATATATAAAAAAATACATAAATTATTTAGAAACATACTCAAGAACAATATAAATGTAGAATTGAAGGAGACAATAAAACAATAACAGTAGTTCGATGAAATTAGAAATAAAAATAATTCTTTTACACAATATATATCAATGAAATTAAATTTAAAAACAGTTATTTCATATAGTATTCGATTCAAAAGGCAATATAATAAATTATAGAAGAATAAATAAAACAATAAATATTAATTCAATGAAGACAATGTAGAGTTAAAATATTTTTAGTAATAATAATTATATTAAAAGGCGAGTTAACCAAAAAATATATATTTATGCGCCTGTATGTTATATTTTTGCTTTATCCCTGCTATTAACAAAAATGCTAGTTAGGACCTTTTTGAAACTGTGCAAGGTAGCATTCCAAATATCTATTTCGACGTATTCATTGTCTAAATGTTGTATTCTAGATATTGCTGAGTTCCTTTGTGCTATGGTGGCAGTATTGTTACAGTATTGTGGTTGTACTATTCTGGTATTCCTAGCAGGTACATGAATGTTTATTAGTTGTTATTACAACTTCAAACATTACAACAACTACAAACATATTACAACAACAAAAAATAATTCTTCTTTCACTTAACTTTAATATACGCATTATATATTTCTATTATATTTATATTTATATTATATTTATTGTGCCCTGTGAGACGTATAATTTTAGATATCAATATTATTAAATTACATCAATCTTCTTAAGTTCTGTAAAATATAGTGTGGACTCATGTCCGGGGCGACCACTCATCATAGACCTGGTAGGGTTGAACATACCTATGATAAAATACTTCGCATACCTCAAGACTCACGCATCATACCATTCCTGCGTTGAATATGCTCGCCCAGAACAGCACAGCAGCATCTGACATCCCAATATTGCTATTCTGAAAATAGCAATATTGGGATGTCAGATCTTTATCCCAACACTTTATAGACGAAAATAAAAGTAAAAAATAAACATGACGTAGGTATACGTCGGTATTCGGTGTCGTACTTAAATAATAAGATTTTTATATTTTCACGTATCTCTCTCAATTTAAAAACCTTTATTTGCGATGTCTGATTTCTCCGGTCTGGTCTGACAGCTGCCCTCCGCTGCAAACGTAACCTCACAATTCTCGTTGTTCGACTAAAATTACTCGAAATAAGAACTAATAAGATTGGACCATACAAAAGTGAAATATTGTTGGACTCTATCTATATTTGACGTTTGACGGATTACCGTTATGTACTTCTTTCTCCCTCTGACCACGCCACTGACGTATATCTACGTCTCGTTTATTTTTTTTTATTTTTTATTTTCGTCTATTAAGTGTTGGCATAAAGATCTGACATGCCAATATTGCTTATTTCAGAATATCACAGATTGTCAGAGATAATAAAACTTCCCATTATAGTAAATACATATAATAAATTACTGGACAGACGCATGTCATAGAAAAATTTTCCGTTTTCCGAGATTGAAATTTACTAATTTTAACGCTATTCAGTAAAACGATTTATTTCATATCTGCTTCATTATCAAACACGTTAACATCTTAACGATCAATTTTACGCTTCCCGGTTCTGGCCATCAAAGCTTCATTCATCATTTAGACTTCTTCTTTACAGATGGGCAAGTACAAAAATTATTTCTAGCCGTTTCCTGACGTCTGTCGGTACGATAATTTCGAGATAAAGGGATTATAACATTTTTATGCACATCTATCGGAAAATATATGGAAGCTTTTTTAATTTATTATATATTTATTTATTCAGTGGATACACAATAATGTTATACCATTTTAAAGAAATTATACTCCCCATAATACGAGCCAAAACTCGAGCTTATGGGAGGAGTATTTTCAAACCAAATTAGAGTACAAAGGCAGAAACCATTTAGAAGTAGTATTTTTTTTATACAGAAACTATTTGAAACATGTGGGCAATGTTACAATACATCTTTGACTTCTTAAACTGTTCTTACCTATTTTAGAATGTACCTTTTTGAAATTTATTTTGCGACAACAATGTATTGTACCATTTAACTCTCAAGCATGTATAATGATGTTGTGCCATGGTGGTTCTTAAAGTTGGTATCATTATTTGTTCCTTTATTCTCTGTTTATTACTTATACAGTCTAAGGAATGAGATTTAAATATAAAATAATCTTTGTAAATTTGGCATAGGGAGTTTGTTTCGGTGATATATTAAATTATTGAAATATATTTACAGTAGGACAGTCATAAGGTTTATTGAGAATCGTTTTATTAATTTTTTTTTGTATTATGATTAATTAATTACAACAATGAGCTCTATACTCTATTTAAGGAGCCAAACGTCACAAAATTTATAAAACTGGGAAGACTTCGGTGGCTGGGTCATGTGGGGAGAATGTCCGAGCATCAAGCACCAAAGTCCCCGCTGAACTCAAGGCCAATAGGGCGAAGGAGCTTAGGAAGGCCGAAACTAAGATGGAGTGACAACGTCCTCAAAGACATCTCTGCCTTAGAGCTTCGAAACTGGAGAGAGCTGGCACTAGACCGAGATGAGTGGAGGAAAATTATTGAGGAGGCCAAGACCCGCCAAGGGTTGTAGTGCCAAGAATGATGATGATTATGATTAATAGCTGTACGATGGACTTATAAGCCCCTCCCCACTCAATAATACCATACTGTAAGAGGGACTGCACTAACGCGTAATACACCAGTTTAATAGTATTTTTGTTTAATATATTGCGTAGATTGTAAAAAACATAGATCAATACATCAAAATATTTAAAAATATGTATTAACGTGACGAATACAAATATATGCATATTTTAACATAAAATACGTTCTTTAGGAGGCTTCCTGATAGAAAATAAAATATATCATCTAACTGCATTTAACAAGTTCGTAACATTTAAAATCAATAGTCAATGTACAGCCAACCATAAAAATCAACCCACGATCCACAGGGTGAACCAAAACAGGGTGTAAGAGAGCTACTCCTCAATACTTAACTGGTGGATTCCTGCCTGGATTATGAGGCAAAAATAGTCAAGCAACCACAGTTATGTGGCTATGCAATATCAAGGATTGCTTTTTGCGATATTTCTGACTTATTTTTTACAAATCGTAAAACTATCATTACAGAAACATATCGATTACGAAAAATTCATTCGTTTCAATACAAGTTAAATAAAATGTTAAAAACCCTGCAGTAATTTCAATCGGATTTTTTTTCCATTTGGAAGGTTTTTATCATTCAGTTTGACTTGTATGTAAGGAAATGAATTTTTGTATTCGATATAAGTTATTGTTCGATATAAGTCTAACGTTTTACAAAAAATAAGTCAGAAATATTGAAGAAATGCAAACTTTGATGTCGCATATCACCATAGACCATAACTATAATATAAAGAATTGTGAACTAACTCTGTTACACCCTGTATATTCCATGTAGGATGGTAATATACAGGGTTATTTGGAAAACATTAACAACTTTGCAGGATTATATTTCTGCCTTGATTATGAGTCGAAAATGTTCAAGCTATCATGACCTAATATCAATAGTTATGGAGATATGCGACATCAAAGTTTGCATTTTTTTTCGATATTTCGACTTATTTTTTATAAAACGTTGGACTATCATTACAGTAACTTACATCGATTACGAAAAATTCATTCGTTTCAATACAAGTTAAATAAAATTATAAAAACCCTGAAAATTTTCCAATTGCAAAACATTCCAATTGGAATGCGAAGGTTTTTATTATTTTATTTGACTTGTATTAAAGGGAATGAATTTTTCACGCTCGATATAAGTTACTGTAATGATAGTCCAGCGTTTGACAAAAAAATAAGTCTGAAATATTGAAAAAAAATGCAAACTTTGATATCGCATATCTCCATAACTATTGATATTAGGTCATGGTAACTTGAACATTTTCGACTCATAATCAAGGCAGGAATATAGTACTGCGAGGTTATTAATGTTTTCCAAATAACCCTGTATATGCCTTTGAAGTATGCAACGCAACAAGTTTTTAGTGTTTTTATGATTGCTGTTATGCAAATTACCAAACAAGAATAACAAAAATCATATTTTCGATGGATTTGATGTTTACATTGTTGAAACTATTCATGTTAAATTATAATTTTGATGTCATAACTGGGTTCGGTCACATAACACTAAACCAATAATGAAACCATACTTCGAAAACTGTATTATTCTAGCAGAATTGTTCTGATACATATTTACATAGAATTTCGCACTCATAGAGTTCCGTTTCGCGTCACAATGTTCAGAGGTCACGTTAAAATCCTAAAAATATATCCAAAAACTGCTTACAACGTACTTAGAAAATGTATAATATATAATTAAGAATGTATGCTTAGTGATCCTTTGAATTATGAGAGTATGCAGATTAGCTTTATATTTTTCCTTACAAATGTACCATCAACTATCATTGTAGCCGAGAATAAAAAAGGAGAGAATTGAAAGCAACAAAAAAGAAGTTCACATCTTTTGTTTTTTTAATTTTTTTTTAATTTAAAGACTATCGATAGATCAGAATGACCCTAATGGATAATCAGTTAAGACAAGGTGATTAGTACAGTTACATTTGACAGTAAAACATTAATATACAATAATATACAATATAAGTATAGTACAATATGCGACTACAAGATGAACGAAGTTCACAATCTCCGCACGACACAATAGGCGAGTAGGCTCCCAGGTCGACCAAGTCAAAAAATGTACACTCGCGTCTTTGTGGCAGAAAAAAATATTGTTTAGGATGATTTCCGAAGAGTCCGTCTTACACGCTCAAATTATTTTCGATCAGGAGTGATATAATTTCTCTCTTAAACTGAGGTTGTGTCATGTGAAATATGTCGATGTTGGGGTTACATGACGTGACCTCGTTCTTGCTCTATTTGATCGAACGTCTTCTTTTTGTATGTTCAACGGATCGCTCAACTGGATTTTTATTTATTTATACGTGTGCACATAAATCAGAATCGCTTAATTAAATAAATTAAGTGGCACATATTAATTTTTTTAAATTTAATTTCAAAATTGAAACGAATTTTTTCGAGACTTATGATGATTCATAATATGTATAATTTAAAACTCATGGGCGTCGTTCTTAGGTACATACGTGTGCGCAACTGTTGTATGAGTGAGTCATAGCTTTCTATATTTTTATACAAATATACTAGGCTTCAGGCAAGGCGGTTTATATTTATATAATAAGAAGTTTGCAATTGCCCTTCGATGGCGTGCGCACTATGGATATCACAAATGATACTGCAATAATTGTACGGTTTTATGTAACATTTTTGTTTTCAATGCAATTCATATTATAGTTCCTTTTTAAACGTAATGTAATAATTGAAGGCCTCACGGCAAGAAGTTGTTAACTAACATTCAAGTCATTTTGAGAGATAGACATTTGCATTTCGCCTTTGAAAAATATGTTTTATTACTAATTCAAGATTCATTTTTATTGATTTATGTCACTAAAATATCAACAAAGTATTTACAAAGTAAAAAAACGCATTTATACACAAAGAAATAAAAATATACTAATTTTCCCTAAACAAATGTAGTTAACAAACATTTTTTCCCCTCTGGAACTCATTTTAATAGAATAATACCTTTTTAAAATTGGTAAAACACGAACATCAAACGACCCTTCAAATGCTATCCGTTTTTACAATCCATTATCCAAAATTACAAAATACCTGGCGTGTTAATTAATAATACAAAACATGGTATGTACCATTTAAAATTATCGAAAAATAATAAATAAGTACATATTATAATAGTCTTCAAATAAAAACAAATATATGACAGTACTGCCAGAGTAAAATTTATATTAACCATAGATATTCCAATCAAAGGCATGTTAATTTCAGAATGATGTACGAACATGTTATTATTGAAGATAATATGTTCTTCCCATTAGTAACTGATTTGATTTTTATTAAAAAGTGTAGTTAACATGGTCATCCCTATGATTTGAACATGTTCTAATTATTTTTAAGTTCTGAACTTATTTCCAATGGAAAGAGCGTACATTATTTAGTTTAGAGGGCTTATTAACTCATTTTTGACAAAAATGTTAGTTAACAACTTCTTACCATAAGGTCTTCAGTTACTTGTACCGAACTTGAATATATTTTTGATACATCTCGAACCATGATCCTTGGAAGATCGGCGGAGGAGAGGCGAAGATCTTTGTTTGTATTATTATTAATATTTTTAATATTTAAAACATTAACTTTGTGGTTAGACATTATAACAGAGTGTTAGTTAAATTAGTATAAAATTCTACCAGATTTTAGGTCTAACTGCTTCGAGTTCCCGTCTCTTCGTCACGACCAACCTACACTACTATGTTCACAACACTATACAGCACAACCATGGTATTGTTAACTTTTCACCAATATTTATGACATGCATGTTAATCTTGTCAAGGACAACCATGCACTAACTAGCCTTCAGAACGATAGGAATCTACGAGGGAGCGGGAGTGAGAGGGGCGGTTTCTAAAGTGGGTGTTACCAAATCTTTTGTGAAAGTGATCGTTCTGTAGGCAAGTTAGTGCAAGCTAGTCTTTGACAAGATTAACACGCATGTGATAAATATTGGTGAAAGGTTAACAGTTGTATGACTGTGGTGTATAGTGTTGTGAACATAGTAGTGTAGTGTTGGTCCTGACGAAGAGACGGATACGTCTCGAAACCGGTAGGCCTAAAATCTGGTAGTGGTTTATACTAATTTAATTAACACTCTGTTTTCTTTTTAAAACCAAATTAATTAATCAATTAGAAAGACATACAGAAAAATCTAATCCACGAAAAAACATTTTGGCTACTACCGGGATTCGAACCCGGGTCACCTCCTTCCGGGGCCGGTGCTCTGACCACTAAGCTACAGGAGCCTTGTAGATTTCCGTGAATATATCGACCTTATATGTAATTCTCATTTTTATTAATTGATTAATTTTTATTTTTGTCCATAGAGCAATCCACTTTTACGACTCTGTTGTCTTTGTTTGTAGCTTGTTCAATATAAAGCATTTAGATTGGGTAGAACGAGTTTGTGTAAGTATGTTTAGTAGAGACGGCAAGGCTGAGAATGATATCGAAAGGAGAGTAACTGCGGTAAACAAAGTTAATGGTGCACTAAATGCAATTATGGCCAATAAGAATCTGTCAAAAGAAGCAAGACTAGCGGTACAGAATGGCGTTCTAGTGCCAACCCTTATGTATGAAAGTGAAGCCTGGAATTGGCAAAAGAGGAAAGAAAGCGGACTGAATGCGGTGGAAATGCGGTCACTAAGACGCTTGTGCGGAAAATCTTTGGTCGATAGAGTGAGGAATGAACAAATTAGAAGTGAATGCAATGCTGGCTGTAGTGTGGTATATAGAATAAAGAAAGGAATGCTGAGATGGTTTGGTCATGTGGAACGTATGAACGAGGAAAGGATGGTTAAGAAAATATATGAGGCGAATGTTGAAGGCAACAGGAATAGAGGGCGTCCGCGAAAGACCTGGCACGATCAGGTACTACAAGTATTTGAGGATTCCTTTTGAAAGTTCACCGAAATTATGGAGGTTGTCGCAGCCCGCCAACGGGACAGTCGACTGTGGCTGCGGAGAAGGCTTGCCGAAGGTACCATTCGCCGCTCCTTGCAGATAACGACGTACCAATGATCGTGCACCGAGCCTTGTATGAACGCGCCAACTCCAAACCAGATCACTCAATGTTACACGAGCGTGGAAAATGGGATGCCAGAAGGTCGCGACATATTGCCATGTGCGGATTCGTTCGCCTTTCAACCTCTTCCGCCAATTTTTAGGTCATCATACGACGATCCACGTAATTTGGTGACGGGTAAACGTATCGCAGAAGTTTGGTAACTCCAATCCAGTCATGGCTTTGGCCACCTTGACCCAATTGATAGGCCATCACGACCGAGAACACAAAACAGAGTATTATTAATTTATTCTGGCGATTTTACATTGTAACAAGTAACACGGTTTCTAACAATATTTTTATATGCGGGTATATTCTAAGGACAATGTTATTTCAAGGACCATAAGATTACTTTTTTTCTGCCAAAGGGATGATTAATTAAGATTGGTTGAGAACGTTACATTGTGTAAGCTAGCTCATACAGGTTGTGAGCCCTGGGCCGTCGTATAAAAAGACATTCACACACGTTTCTCGTAATCATAGCTTCGTCTCTGTGAGACTTCTATAATTTATCTTAATTAATATGGTTCCTGATTGACTTAGATTTTGTGGCCTGTCTAATCAAATTAAGAAATGTTAACCTTTTTTTGTGTATCCAAAGATTTCACAAATTTCAATTCACAGCAATTTTAATTCACATTAATTTAAAGACTTTTTATATAAATTTTGACCTATTTTTTATGATTGGTTACAATCAGTTTCGATTACTACGCAGCTTAACTTCAAGCCATTTCAGAGCTGTATTTATATGCATAGTATTGTACACTATGAGTTAGTGATGGGTCCGCTCTGTACTCACTACTACAATGTAGTACTACATTACATTGAAGTGCACACTTCGCACGTTTTGAAGTGTAGTGCACACTACAAACTACAAACACCAAAGTTATTGAAAGTATTCAAATAGTACACTTCATTTCAAAGCGAACACTACAAAGTACACACACTTCAAAATTATTGAAAGTATGAGAAACATACTTTAAATAGTGCATTTTTTACGTGAAATTTTTGGGAAGTTGATGTAGCTAAACGAAGAAATCTCTGGAAACTGTAACAACCCCCCCCCCCCCCATGGTTTAAACAATTTTGGGACCGAATGAAGAAATTTTTGGGAAGTTGATGTAGCTTCATTTATCCTAAATATTTTTCTCGTCGACCTTTTTTAAAAATAAAAAAATTTAACTTCACTAGTACTACAATTTTGTAGTACAATTACTTCATTTCATTACTTCACTTCATTAATATTACAATTACTTCATTACTTCACTTCATTTCGTAGTATTACAATTACTTCACTTCATGTAGTTTTTACTACAATTGTAGTGTACACTTTGTAGTCTTCAAACTGGTAAACGTGTGTGTGTTGTAGTCTTCATTTTGAAATTTAGTTTTTCCCTTCGCTACTATGAGTGTGTTCAAAGAAAGGAGTTCCTTCACACATAAAACCGAATATCTTACAAACTCAGGTTTTGACGTCAGAATTTGACATGTTTCATTCATCTGAACTACATTTTCACTTCCGGTGGGTTTTACGTAAAATTGCGGTTCATAATTTTTAATCGAATGTGAATATCATCGTTTTTCGTCAAATAATTGAGTTCATTCAGTCTGAGTCTTAAATGGTGTTAGAATTACGGATTCCGGCCTTGCGTGCCGGCTCGGCTGTGACTCACATCTCTTGTCTGTTAAGGATCTCTGCATTTTAATTCGCAGCCGACGACAGTTGTGGCATTATCTGTCGTGTTAACTTCGCTGCTGGAACTGCTTCTGTTCATTTATAATCAGTAATTACTGCTGAAATAATTTTTTATTATTTTTTTTTTTTAATTTAAGGGGGGGTAAGGTTAATTCGTACAAAAAAATGCATGTTTTTGTGAATTTTTTGTGACGACACAGTTAAAATCTCTTTATTAAAACTAATAGTACATTAAAGTATGATATTTGAAGAATATTGTGTAAAATTTTCAAGACGAAATATTAAGAAATACAGCAATGGCAGCAATTATTCGGACGTGTCTCGGAAAAAAGTAGAATTGCGGTGTCCATCATAACTTGGTGCTAAATCATCTGAAATCAAAAAATCAAAGTTCATTCGTTAGATAATAGATTTTCCCAGGTAACGCTGGGAGGGTTTTTTGAAATTTCAATTTTTCAATTTTTTGGAACACTTTGAAGGGAAAAACGCGATTTTTTGCGAAAAATATCGACTAATTTGTTATTAAAAAATAAAAATTAATAACAAATTTGAAAAAAACTCGACAGCGTTACCTCGTAAATTATGTACAAAAATAGTATTCAAAATTTCAAAAGTGCAGTAGTTTTAAAGTTATGATGGACACTGACTTTGAAAACGTGAGATGTGGGGAAGACGACTTAAAGTTTTGCACACTGTAAAAAGACTATCGACAAGTCAGAATGACCCTAATGGATAGCCATTTAGGACAAGGTGATTAGTACAGTTACAATTTACGATAATACACTAAAATAAAACATTAATACATTATACAATATAAGTATACTACAATAAGTGATTACAAGATGAACGAAGTTCATATTCTCCGCACGACATAAGGCATGTGGGCTCCTAGGTCAACTAAGTCAGAAAATGTGAACCCGCGCTTTGTAGCTATAAAATTTTTGTTTAGGTTGATTTCCGAAGAATCCGTCTTACACGCTCAAACTATTTTCGGTCAGGATCGATATAATTTCTCTCTTAAACTGAGGTTGTGTCATGTGAAATATGTCGATGTTGGGGTTACATGACGTGACCTCGTTGTACTGGTTTAGCATTCTAGGTAGAGGAGAGAAATAACCTATGTTGGTGTTGTAGACCTTTGTGTGGAATAGTGTTTGGGATCTCAGAGACCGGGCAGGTATATTAATATCTATTTGCGAGAGTATTGAGGGAGAGTCTAGTTTGTTGTTTACTATTTTGTGGAGTGTCATAAGGTCTGTGTTAATGTTAACAACCAACGATCCAACGGAGAAGACAATTGTCACACTCTTTTTACTTGCTTGCTTGTGTTATAAACGAAATACTTAAGAAATCAGGAACTCTTAATTAGCGTGTCAACAACACATCATCAGAAGAAACACCAATGAACTATTTAATTTAATAAACAAGACAGCTACGAAACATAAGCCATAATATTTATATTAAACTAGCTGCGCCCGCGCGGCTTCGCATAGATTTTTAGTACACTGTTTGGATTGTCATAGAACTTTCGCGAACCTTCTAGAACTTTCAAGAAATTTATCGAATGTACAGGAACCTTCTAGACACACCAACACATTCCTCTCAGTTAAGAACCTTATAGAACTTTCGGGAATTTTCTAGAACCTTCTCCTTCCAGAATTTTCTAGAGTAGGTTTTTCTGGAAGCTTCTAGACTCACCGACACAGTCAGCGCGCCTATTTCGAAACAATCTGAAGCATTTGCGGCCTTCCCATAACAAAATAATGCGCTAGAAAGCACATTTTTGTCATTCACTCCCACCCACGCGCAGCCACCCCCACCAAACTCGCATATTTTCGATGTGACACCAAGGGCTATCCACCACCATAACCACCGGTGGGTGGTTGTGGAGAAAACTTGTCGGATAGGGAAACACGGGTTTCTTATATATATATATATATATATATATATATATATTGATTAAATAGTGAAAATTATTAAAATAAATAAGTTTCATCAATGCACATTACGCGAGTGCAAGTAATGTTATGTTCAAAACGTTTTATTTTTAATTATGGTCCATTATTGATAGGTTTTTCTGAAAATAATAACCGATTTTAACATTCAAATTCAAAAATTATTACTTTAGAGTAAATAAATCTTTGGAGATTCAGAACTGAAGAAACTCACAACCGAGATGAGTGGAGGAAGACCCACTAAGGGTTGTAGAGCAAAAGTGATGAAATAAACCTAATTCATTGAAGTAAAAGCCTTTTGCTTCTACACATTGTTGCTAAAGAATTGAGATCTTTTTTATGCCCGTTTAGAGTCCAAGAATTATTTAAAGGCATTTTCTGCTACTTCTCTGTTAATGCATTTTTGTCATAAATATTTATCGAGGCGCGTGAAAAGGTGAAAGTTACTGCGAATTTAATCAGTACTGTTTGTTTATAGCGTGTTTTCTTACACTTAAGTTTTCAAGAGTAGCTGTCCTCTACCTTCTTCATTTAACTTGATTTATTTATTTTATTTTTTAACAAATAGACCGTCAACAGGTCGTTTTGACCTTGATAGATACATGGTCCTAGAATTGAGATAGGCCTTGACTTAGGTCTCTGTTCTTAACTTTTCAAACATGGTTAGTAATACCATGTGTGTTTAACATTGCCTGCTATTAGAGATGTAAAATGTCCCTGTTTAAATTCATCTAAAAAATACACGAAATCCTTACTTTTAGAATAAGATTGAATAACTGTCAAACCAAAAAAAATTTAAGATATATTATAGATGTTTCATAGAGACAAAATTATATTTTTTTATGAGAAAGTAGGTGAGGAATGTGTGTTCATAGGGATCAAGACTTCCATACCTACTTTCCAATAAATAAATATATAATTTCGTCTCTGTGAGACATCTATAATATGTCTTGATTAATGATGTCCCTGTGACGAAATCCAGTGCTGTGTTCTGAAAAATTTAGATAAACTCAAAATATTCTGAAAAAATATTTCATTATAATACATTCCTAGCAAAAAACGTTCGAAATGGCACAGTAATATTGAATCGGTCATTCTTTTAGAAACAACCTAACACAACGTAAAAATTCGGTTTATAATATGTACAATACGTTTTTATTTTGTACAATATTTTTTTAACGTTTTATTATTAGGTACTACTGATACATCGTAGTTTACCACGGCGTACCAGGTCTTTTACGTGGTCCACTGTGATGCGCTCCACTGTCCATTGATATTTAATATTTCATTGTATTATTGTTTGATTTTCATATTCTCATCGGTTTGCAAAACCCTAACAATCATGTCTTGACCCTACAGGGTCCCTCATGGCTAGTAGCAAAAACTTTACAAGTAGATTTCTGCCTTGATAATGAGTCGAAAATATTGAAGCAAGTATGACTTAACATCAATAGTTATGGAGATATGCAATATCAAAATTTGCATTTTTTTCAATATTTCTGACTTATTTTTTGCAAAAAGTTGGAGCATCACTACAGTAATTTATATGGATTATTAAATTTCATTCGCTTTAATACAAGTCATGTAAAGGCCCAATACACACATAGGAAATAAAAACACTTGTTTTTAAGTTCTACCTTTTTAATTTTTTTGAGGCGCGTTTCGCCTTACGAGGGCATTACCAATCTTAGAAAATTAAAGAGGTAATGTAATTATGGAGTTCTACAAACTTGCCTCTGAAACAATACATTTTTAGGCCCAATATCCTTTACAATAATTAATTTTCTCCCTTCCAATATAAGACCCGCGAAAATTGAGAAATTAAAAAAAATATGAATTTGGGTATTGACTTGCTAAACAATAGTACTTTCATCAACTCTCCTCTCCTCTCAATATTCCCGTAACGGCCCTTTTCACACCAGTAACTCCGGCTCTTTTTGTTAGTACCTAATTCATTAGCTATTTGTGATTCCACCTAATCCACGTAATATTTTTCTATACTTGAATGTAGTCAGGTTAATGCTTCACCTGTCGACGAAAGATTCTGGTACTCGAAACCCAAGTAGTAAAATATAAAATATTAGGTCCTTACATATGAAATTGGCGTTTTGCCGGTAAATTTGATCTCAAATATCTTCTCTTTGGTTAGGAATTCCAAATCCAAATTTATACAGCTATTTACTCATGTATTTGTGTTTTGAAAATTATAATTCATTTGTTTTTTCCTCAATTGTTTTTTTCTTTGCGTCACTCAGTTTACAAAATGAAAAACTTGAAATATCGCGTTATTTACGAGTACGAATTCCACCGTGGCACCAGTGCTGCAGAAACGGCTCGAAGGATTAATGATGTGTATGGCGACGGTGCCGCAAAAGAAAACACAGTGCGTTTTTGGTTCCAACGTTTTCGTTCTGGAAATTTCGACCTGCAGAACAAGCCCCGTGGACGGCCGGAGACCAACAGATTACCATTTTTTTCGAAATTTGGATAACTTCTTGCAAAGGAAAAAATTCAACTCCGATGGGGCAGTCCAAACCGCCTTCAAAGATTTTATTGATTCCCGTCCGAATGGTTTTTTTAGTAAAGGGATTGATGAACTACCTATGAGATGGCAAAAGTGCATAGATAGCAATGGTACATACTTTGATTAAATAAATATATTATAATAAAAAAAAATCGGCTTTATGTTCCTCCCATACTAAACGCCAATTTCATATGTAAGGACCTAATATAATTTATCTCAAGTAGAAATAACAAAGGTTTATGTAGATTCTGGTATATAAGATCGTTGCTTATTTTAAATATATTACATAGGCGAACTTGGTTGCAGTTCACCTTTAAGGTTGGACTCGAAGGAAGCACAGTTTCCTCGTGTTAATGTCATGCCCATAAGTCATCAATACCAAATACATACATTCAGTCGTTCGTGTATTTATCCTACTCGGTGACGGGTGACTCATCTCGGTTAATTCCAGAAGGTATCGATAATTATTTACTACTGTGACATTCCTCATAACATACACTTGTCTGTCATTTTATGCGGAAATCTGAATATTTTACCATGTCTTTTTATCATCTTGTATAATATTTAGATTTCTTTTTTGTTTTATGAATTTCTAGTGCATCAAATGTTAATTTAATTTTTTGTAGGTTTTAAAATACATTTATGATTAAGTTTTTAAGTAAAAATTAATGTTTTTAAACGACTTTACTAGTTCGTAATTTCTCAAGAAAAGTACCGAAGTATCCTGTATGAAAATGTATGAGTAGTTCATAATTTTATTATATTTTATTTATTTATTTATGTGTGTTGTTACGATGCTAAAAATGAACACAAAAGAAGTTTTTCTAGTAAGTAAGTAATCTTGTATAATATTTAGATTTCTTTTTTGTTTTATGAATTTTTAGTGCATCAAATGTTAATTTAGTTTTTTGTAGGTTTTAAAATACATTTAAGATTAAGTTTTTAAGTAAAAATTAATGTTTTTAAACGACTTTACCAGTTCGTAATTTCTCAAGAAAAGTACCGAAGTATCCTGTATGAATATGTATGAGTAGTTCATAATTTTATTTTATTTTATTTATTTATTTATGTGTGTTGTTACGATGCTTAAAATGAACACAAAAGAAGTTTTTCTAGTACGTAAGTAACCTTTTTTGAACTAAAAAAAGTACATTTATTTGGAATATCATACTGAGGATTGTAATACGGGCTTGCTAGACAACTTTCCCCCGCTTTCTTCTTACCGGACAAAGCTAGGGAATGGTCTTTTGATTGTGGTCAACCTACAGTTAACAACTCGATGATCGCATTCAAACTTTGGAAATTGCTGCATTTGCTTTTATACGTTACACAAAAACACCAAGCTTTCGACATGGTATTGCAAGCCAATACTTAACCACAACACAGACACTCACAAAAACACATCGGCCCTGATGATGGACCCTGCAATGGGATCCGAAACGTCGGCCAGAAAGATCGTAAAAACACGGCGTAATACCCCAGAAGATACAAATACTTCGTTCGTAAGGTTTATCCCAATGGGAGGTAATCTGGAAAGCTCAAAGTAGATGGCGCTGGTGTAGTTGGCGGTCATGCGAGCTGTCAAATTGCGAACTGTAGTTCGTATTTTACACAGGATTTGATAGCTACAAGCACTTCTGGTTTGTATATAATGTCTTAGGGCCTACAGTAAATCATCTCGTGTATTATCCATCACAATGTGCAATGAGCGTCCGTATCTTGACTCCTGAACTCCTGACAATGAATTTTTACTGACCATTTTCAAATTAAGGCGTAATATGATTCAGATTTCAGAAGATATACTAGCTCCTAAAGATGTAGCCTCGATGCTCAAAGAAAATTTGTTCAAGTAGAATGCACATAGAAAGGATTATTGGGTTGTCCAAAACGTATAGAATTCTTAGTCATTTATCGAGTAGTTTAGTCCCTTTGGGAAGCATTTTCGTGTATTTTGTGCGGTTATTTTCGTTCTAACATGGATAATGGTAAAAATTAAATAATTGTGTAAATAACTTCACTTTTATTTTTCTATATCTTTATATCTACAATACATTTTATTACATTTATACAGTGGAACCTCTCATAACGAGCAAAACATTTTTTTTAATATGGCTCCCTTAACAAGCGACTTTTTTGAAATGTTTCCTTTATTTTATATTTTTTAGGTATAAAATTACAATTACAACTTTAAATATCGTATTAAATATAATGACATATTCAAAATATATAAAAAAAACATAGTTCTTTCATTTGAAAACATTAAAAACGGTTACGATGTACCTAGGTACCTAAATAATCATTTTTCTCAAAGTTAATGACCACTGCTTACGCATGTTTCTTCCGCCAACCCTTAAATTAGGAAGGATGAGAAATGCAAATAAACGTTATTTAACAGCCATTTTTCGAAATTAATTATCCCTAAATCCATAAAAACAAAGCAAAACTTAATATGTCTGTATAAAACGCACGAGTTGTCAAAAAGAGTTGACCCCCAACTACACCAGCGCCGCCACGCGGGATAAATGGCGGACATCCCTCCCATTCATCGTGTACCGGCTAAGCAAAGCGATGAGCATCGACACATTTTTTTTAAATCGACATCCGGTTAATTTTGAAAGCAACAAATACTTGCGCAACTACTGAGACATTTCTTTGTGGCTCAATTTTTGAGGACGCCATCTGAGCTATTACAAACAAACCTTATCGAGTTGGGATTTTCCAAATGTTTAAAGCCATTAGTGAAGATGAAACACAAAAGTGGCATGCAGGAATGCAGGCGTACGATAATATACGAAACGCACAATACCTGAAGACAATGATCATTATCTTTATTAGAATTTACCTACTGTGTGACAATGGACAATTAGCCAACCGTGCGACTAGCAGTTACAGTAACTGGTTTCTTATTTAATTTATTCAAGGTAACCAAAACTGTGTTACAATTTTTATAAGCGTGATTGTACGTAGTACATTTTTATTTTCGTTATGTTCGATTATGTTATCGGGTTTTTTCCCGTAACTAAAGAATTTTCACCGTTTTACGTGAAAAAATAATTTCTCAATAAATATAAAAACATCGATATTATAAATCAGAAAAGTAGTTAAATGACGATATACGACATTTTTGTGATCAAAGTCGACTCGCAAATGAGATTTAAATTCCTACAGACAGTATTATTTATTTAAGATAGATTATAAAAGTCTCACAGCTATTTATGTAGGAAACGTGTACGAAAGTCTTTTCAGGGGAGCCCAGGGCTTATGACCTGTATGAGCTGGCTTGAGTGATTACTTTACACAATGCAACGTTCCCCAATTCTAATGTAAAAACATTTTTTGAACAAATTTTTGAATGTTGTACGTAAAGAGTGCCTCACAGTTAGTAGCAAAAATTTTACAGGTGGATTCCTGCCTTAATAATGGGTCGAAAATGTTCAAGCAACCATGACCTGATATCAGTAGTTACGGAGATATTCAATATTTAATTATGCATTTTTTTCAATATTTCTGACTTCTTTTTTGCAAAATGTTGAACTATCGTTACAGTCACTTAGATCGATTATAAAAAAATATATATGCTTTAATACATGTCGAATAAAACGATAAAAACTTTGCAAAAATTGAAAATAATTTATTTTAAAGGTTTTTATCATTTTATTTGGGTTGTATTGAAGCGAATGAATTTTTCATATTCGATATAAATCAACTTTTTGAAAGGTTATTATTATTTTATTCATTTATATGTTTATTGGATCGCGATTGCTTGAACATTTTCGACTCATTATAAAGGCAGAAATCCACCTGTAATTTTTTTGTTACTGCTATGAGACTCCTGTATGTATTGTCAGAATTCATGTGTTCTAAAATTGTAAATATATGTGGGGTTGTCTGACTTGTTATTATTGTTCCATGATATTTATTACAGTATATGTATCTTATTTATTGTGAACCCGAAATCAGGACCGTACTCAGAAGAACAACATGGAAAGACCATGTCAATCTGATCGTGGAAAGCTGATCTACATTTTTTTACAATCTACGCAATATATTAAACAAAAATACTATTAAAATACTCTTACAGTATGGTACTATTAGGTGAGGAGGGGCTTATAAATCCACCGTACAGCCATTAATCATAATATAAAAAATAATTATTGAAACGATATTCAAAAAACCTTATAACTATCCCACTGTAAATATATTTCAAGAATTTAATGTACCATCACTCACAAAAATATACAAAATAAACTCCACACCCTTTATAAAGATCACCCCTTAGACTGTATAAGTAATAGACATAGAATAAAGGGACAAATAAAGATACCAACTTTAAGAACCACCATGGCACAACTTTATTATACATACTTGGGAGTTAAATGGTATAATACATTGTTGTCGCAAAACAAATTTCAAGAAAGGAACATTCCAAAATACGAACCGTTTAAGAAAGAAGTCCTGATGGTTTCTGCATAAAAAAATTAGTACTTCTACTTAACTACTAATTAGTAAATACTCCTCCTATAATCTCGAGCTTTGGCTCATATTATGGGGAGTATAATGTCTTTAAATTGTTATAACATAGAATCAATTTATTATAAAAAACATTAGGTAAAAAACTGTATAAATAAATATATATATATATAGGTTGTACCAGAGCTAGCAGCAGAAACTTGGTCGGTAGATTCCTGCCTATGTTATGAGTGTAAATTTTTCAAGCAACCATGACCTAATATCAATAGTTATGGAGATATTCAATATCAAAGTTTGCTTTTTTTTTCAATATTTCTGACTTATTTTTTGCAAAATGTTGAACTATCTTTACAGTAACTTATATCGATTATGAAAAATTCATTTGCTTCAATACAACTTAAATAAAATGATAAAAACCTTGTAAAAAAATTTTTTTTTCAATGTTTGCAAGGTTTTTATCATTTTATTCGACTTGTATTAAAGCGAATGAATTTTTCATAATCGACGCAAGTTACTGTAATGATTGTTCTACTTTTTGCAAAAAATAAGTAAGGAATATTGAAAAAAAATGCCAACTTTAATATTCAATATCTCCATAACTATTGCCTTGGTTGCTTGAACATTATAGACTCATAACATAGTCAGGAATCTACCTGCCAAGTTTCTGCTGGTTACCCTGTATATATAGATATATATATATATATATATATATATATATATATATATATATATATATTATATATATATATATATACGTATCTACGTATCTTCTACGCAGGTTCGAAACTTGGCAGTAGTAGCCGCTGGTCGTGTGATGCATAGAAATCGGTATAATTTACATACAAAACTGCCAATAAAGCCGTTCTTTCATCAGCAAAGGAAACATCATAATATGCCCTACATAGTGCATGTACCTACCGACTGCAGCGAAGCAACGAGGCCAACTTATTTGTAACTCGTGTCTTTGCTAATTGTAATGCCTTCGTTCCGTAGCGTATTAAAACACAAGGTTTTTTTTAACAATATATACGCTTTGTCTTTGTCACAGTTTGCCGTGCATTTTAATTTTTTCCGCCTTTTTAATCAGAAGTTTGAACTGAAAGTCACAATTTGAAAATTTATTCTACCTAGAAACGTTGGAAATTGTGACTTGTGACCATGAGTTAACCTTCGGGTATCGGAAGATCTAAATAGAATCGGGGTACAAATTGACCCCAGTCAAATTTGCGTTTTAATTAGTGATGTAACGAATACTACTTTCACGAATACGAATACGAATATCAAACCTACTATTCGACGAATACGAATATGAATAATTCAACAAGGTAATTAACAATACACCGCTGTTTTTTTTTTACTAAGAGATTTAATAATTAAAATTTACCACCGGCAAATTTTTGTTTAAAAATCACAACATTTGTGACTTTTCACGCGTTGAGCGGTTTCTTTCATCCGTTTGTACATTCTCAGCGGTCGAAAATAATCTTTCTGAGGCGACAGTAGACGGCTTTAATGAAAAATGCTTCTGGGCCAGTTTTTTTGCCGTGTAATTAGATTTAATTTGAAATTATTTTATAAGAGTTAACACTTATACACACAACGGAAATAAAATGGAACGAACAATATGTATTACAAAACAAAAACTACCTTGAATTTAAATGAGTACCTAACCTTGTTAATAACCCAACGAAACTAGATGAAGGAACTCATGTGATGCTGTGAAACAAGTAACAATTAACAACTTGAGAATTCAACAAATCCATTCATTCAATGTTAGGGGAATCCCCGATAATAGAGTGCGTAGATGTGTTCGGATACACGGTACACAGCCAAACTGTAATTTGCGTTGCGTCAATTATAAATAGTTTGTTTTAATATTCGTGATGATATTCAGCGAATACGAATATCTACTATTCGGCGAATACGAATATTCGTATTCGTATTCTTGCATCACTGTAATGGTTTAAAAATGTTCTATAATATTATTAATTATATTTCTTCAAAATTTTGGTTTCAAATTTCTACTAAATTATAAGAAACCATTTTACAAGAAACCGTAATATTTTGACGTCTCATAACTCACAAGCATCAGACTGACAGAAGCTTTGCAAGCAGAATTAACTCGATAGAATATTGCCGATTGTCTATGAAAAAACTTTTTTTCAACTTTTAATTGTCTTACTACACATTCGGTTCTATTTTATTTTGGTATTGTATTCATTGGTATATTTATGATTACAAAAATACCAGCTCAATGTCATCTAATATTATTAATTAGTTTTAAAAATAATATTTTTGTGGTTAAATTGGGCCCTTGGAATTTAACCACAACGGGAAGGGAGTGTTAACAAAAAATTGAAAAATTTCTGAAAATATCAAATTGATGGTTTTTCTCATTGAAACTTGTTCAGACTTAATTCCCGCAGTCTTAAATTCCTTCGTACATTATTTCAGTAATAAACTAAGTTTTTACGCAAATAATTGCATTTTCATCTACCTATTTTTAATTTCGCGCAAAAACGCCCGCAGCTGTCATTTCGTCTACGTGACGTCAAGCCTCGGTAAACATTGCATCGTGTCTATGGCAACGGTTCAAAGACGCGGTTATGGGTACTGAGGCGTGACATCATTCGCTCTGACCAGTGTTTCGGTTAAAATGGCGGATTGCACAATTTTATACTTTTATTTTATTGAAAATATATATAGTATATTAAAATTAGATCATTTTTTAGAATCCTTTCAAAATATTTTCTTCTCTAAAATCAATTATTCTTTAATAGTGTCATCGTGTCCTATTGTGAGCGTCCCGAATCACAAAATTTAGGTGACAGCTGTCCGTTCCTCTCAATTTGCTTTGTCACGAGCGGGAGAGCGAGCCCTGAGTCGTGGGTAACTGTTGATTTAAATACGCACCTAAGTGGTGTATTTTGAACTTAGTTAATTATTGATTCTTTTGTTTTATATGCTCAATATTGCATATTCGTCCCGTATAAGTATTTTTTCAGCATAGTTTGGAGTCATGTATAAACATGGGTACTGAGGCGTGACGTCATTCGCTCTGACCGGCGTTTCGGTTATAATGGCGAATCGCACAATTTTATACTTTTATTTTATTGAAAATCTTATTGATCTCAATGCGTATATTAAAACTGGATCATTTTTAGAATCCTTTCAAAATATTTTCTTCTCTAAAATCATTTATTTCATTTTTTAATAGTGTCATCATGCCTATTCTTCCAGCCGGAGTATTACCGCGACGCCACCCAGTTCCGAAGAGTGGGAGCTGGCCCGGAGTACAGGCTGGAGATTCCCCACGCCAAGCTGGACCACACGGGGGCCTACTCCGTCATAGCCAGCAACTGCCACGGCCAGGCCAAGGCAGTCATCTCCCTGCAGATCACCGCCAAAGGTACGCCATGTTCTCACTTCACGGTGGTCCCGTCATTAAGGCTGGACATTCACCGCAAATTCATATTTCGGTTACACGTTGAGCGAATGAATGAGAAAAGAATGGTAAGAAAGATATATGATGCAAGTGTTGACGGCGCCAGAAAGAGAGGGCGACCACGGAAGACGTGGCACGACCAGATTAACCAGATACTGGAAGATGGTCCTGTTAGAAGCCTTAACAACCGTCGAGCTTGCATGCGAAGATGTATGAATGTAGACGAAGCGAAAGTTGTATGTCAGGACAGAAGAGTATGGCGCTCTATCCTCTCTGCCTACCCCCACGGGGAAACGGCGTGATGGTAAGTAAGTAAGTAAGTAAGTTATTTATATCAGAATGTTTATTCTAGACTGCAATTTTTTAGGGTAATAACTCAGATAGAATCTTTGTTCTTATATGAAAGCAACAAACTGAACATTATTTATAATAATTAAGAAAATATAAGCATTAATCGACAGGCCGCGGCCAAAAAATCAAAAAAGGCAGTGAGGGAAGTGCGAGCTCTCCCGTAACGAGTCTTTTAGGCCGATATTAGTTTGTTTAGGTACTTTCGTCTGGATGTTAGAACGCTGACCACCTTTGCCCTCTGACTTCCATTACCCCTTTCTCCCCTATATTGGTATATTTGACATGTATATCCCGTGTAGGGAATGCAATCCCGATCCCACGAGATTATCGGGATTATCGGGATTGATCAGCGTTTTTTATGTTTTGTATGTTTAATTGTATATGTCTATAGAGCTTTTAGTAAGTACTTATGTTCATGTCACATTCAAATAATAAAAATAGATTTGAATAATATTTGCTGTATTTTATCAACTAACGTAGTAATAAAAACTACTACTAGTTAGTTAAGACATTGACTGATTGATGCTTGGAAAAACTTTAATGCAATGATTTATAATGAACATTTTATTAAAATTGCTGATTGTCGTTAATTGCTATTCAGCTCTATAAATAACAAAAAAAACACAAAAGTATTCGGGATCCCGATCCGTAGGGATCCCGTGGGATTGGAAATTCTAATCTCGAGGGATCCCGAAAGGGCAATCCCGACTCGGGATTGCATTCCCTAATCCCGTGGTAGTTAGTACGTTTAACTGTTGGCTCTATTTTGGTAATTGTGCCATATATACCTACTATGTAACCAGTTAACTGAGATGGATCATGGCTCATGTCGTAATATGTGGCGCGGAGTAGAGATAGGAGTCGATATAGTTCAACAGTTATTGTGGAAATTTTACATTCCAACGTGGGAGTTCCATGAAATCTTAGAGTTGCATAATATGCATAATCCTAAGTATTTCGTTTCGTAAAATTAGAGATGCGAACACGGAATGCATGTCGCATCAATATTCTTACTATTTTCAAAATAAGCTAAACACTTGTCCTATGAAAATAGAACTAACTCGCTGGTGTCCCAGAATGGGGTCAGAACCACTGACCATCATATCACATTTTTTTCCGAAGTTGGGTTAGGTTTATCATATGTATTGAAATGTATTTTCTGTTTCACAGGACCAGATGAAATGGACCAACGCACAATAAAAACGGGGTAAGGATAATTTTTTTGATTCCACTTTTTGCAGCAGCTTTGATATCATAATAAGTTCAGTATACGGATTAATCGCTTGTGATAGTGAAAATATAAGGAAAAATGATAAACGCTTTCAAATATTTATTTTAACTTTTTATTATGTTGCGTTTGGTGCGTTTGCATCACGCTTTATACAGGACAGCCACCGAAAGACAATATAATATATAAAGACGCATATAATTTTGTATTTATAACAGTTTTCGCAAAACTGATTCGCAAAAGTTCTAAAAATGACTAAGGGCCGGTTGTTTCAAGTTGGATTAAAGTAAGCGTTCGTTTAAAGCGTAGATATTTACGAAAACGGATCGCCTGATTGGTGGAGAACGCAAAAATCTACGCTTTAAATGAACGCATGCAGGTCCGATCGATAACGAATGCAAGTAAGGCAATTACCTTACCTTTGAGTTGCCAAGATTTCGCGCTCGTAACGTATCTACAGTTTATAATACCATTGCTTCAACCCGTGTTTTTTATATACAATTTATATTGCTTTGTTCGCTTTTTCACACTGGCGAGAAAGTGAACAATTGGATAAAGACAATCATGGGACCATCATAACATCGCCATATATAACATAACAACGAATGTGCGCTCTGCATACAATCAAGACAGCGTACAGTAGGGATGGGTAAATGAAAAAAAAATATCGATATATATCGAATCGATATTTTTAAAAAGTATCAAATATAATACATTGCGAAAAATATGTCGATATTATTTTTTCAAAAATGTAAGGGGAAAAAGCTTTTGGCGACCAAAAAAAAAAAGGTCGCCGAAAAAAAAGTGGAAAAAGATACCCAAAAAAAGGTCACCGAAAAAAAAATGAAAAAAAATATCGATATATCGGAAAAAATATATCGATGACCAAAAAAAAGTGAAAAAAGATACCCAATAAAAGGTCGCCAAAAAAAATTTAAAAAAGTCGCCAAGAAAAAAATATCGGTTATCCCAGAAAAAAATATCGATATATCAAAAAAAATATCGATATTCGATATATCGCGAAAAAATATATCGACGATAAATATCGATATTTTTCAAAAAAAATATCGATATTTTGATATATCGATATTTTTTACCCATCCCTAGCGTACAGCAGATGGCCGTTTGCGGTTGTCGATTGTTTATTATATCCGTTGGTATTTGGCATTCAACGATTCGTAATCTAAATGTTTATGTTTCGAATGTCATTGTGGGTACGCATGGATGTGAACTGCAATATTATTTTGGTTATCTTTTTAAAGATTTCGTGCGATCGTATTTCAAACCCGCAACATTCGGCAGTGTTCTGAAAATAGCAATCATTGCTATTTCGGGACCTTGACAGTCGTGTACAACATTGTAAGACCGTCAATTTTGCCGTTATTAAGTTTGACAGGCTTGGATTTAATGAATTCAACTAATCAGAAAGCTCTAAAACGTAAACAAATGTCAAGTAGTTGTTCACAATTTGCGAATCATTTAACGTTTTTCTACGTTTCAGAGCGTTTGATTGGTTGAATTCATTTATTCCTAACCTGTCAAACTTAGTAGCGTCAAATTGACGCTGGTTACAATGTTATACAATAGCTGTCATGATATCGACAGCAATGATTGCTATTTTCAGGATACGGCCGATTTACTGGCGACAAGTACCTACTCACAGACTTTTTTCTATTTATTTTCTTTACATTTTTTAAATATCACTAGACCCACAAAAAGACTTTAAAGACGTTTTTCTGCAGGTTCATTTTCACAATTACCTAATGTTACAATGTTACTATATTTCATTCATTGTATCACCAAAAGAAAAAAACAATTTTAAGCACATTTATATAAATGTATAATACATAAATAAGCAAATTCTAAATATAGCAAACTAATAATTCATGATCGTTACAGTAATGATACACATCACATTAATTCATAGGTAACTTATATACGGCCCGATTCTGAAAATAACAATGTCTGGATCTGTAAGATCTTTATCCCAACACTTAATTGACGATAATAAAAATTAAAAATAAATGAGACATAGCATTACGTCGGTGTTTGTTTCTGTAAGTTTCTACATGAGATAGATATAGAGGGAGGGAGAAAGATGTAAATTGTTATCTATCAAATTTCAAGATGATTTGGGAAGATTTGAATACCTACGCGGTAACGCCGAACGCGGTCATGACAAGTTTAGCCATGATATTTCATCTGAACGCTGTGGATGAAGAAATTAATACGTTTGTAAGAAACAATCTTTCTTAAATCATCTTTTAATACAGTGCATTTGAGCCGTAGAATTCCAAAATCCGCTGTGGACATTTTTAATTTTTATTATCGTCTATTAAGTGTTGGGATAAAGATCTTAGAGATCCAGACATTGTTATTTTCAGAATACGGATGATAGTTTGATATCAACCACTTTCTGAGCTCTGCCACTGATTTTGGAGTCATTAGACCTTTAGGAAAAGTGCTTTGTAATTTGTTCAAGAGCATGGGAACTAAATATTCGAGTGTCCTCAGTCCATATTTATTTGTTTTTCTTGGAACAATTAAAGTCTGATTTGTAGCGCGTCTTGTGTTTCTGCCATGAGCAACTACCTTTTTGTATACTTCATTTTCGTGTTTTTCTTTTATCAGCAGAAATAGAATTAACCCATGAACTGGTAAAATATTGACGGATGAATACACTAATTTAATATTTTGTCTTTGTTCTAAAGCCTGTGGGTTTACGATTTTTTCACAATGGCAATTTGAAGATTTTATACCTATAGGTTATACCTATATTTGAATTACTGGAGAAGCCCTAAGAAAAATATATAACAGGCTTTGGGATAATGTATTGAATCTTGAAAAATCTGCTAGATAATGCGTAATAAATACATAATAAATTAACATAAAATAAGTTGAAACTATGACCTTAAATCAGGTCCGTTTGAAAATAATAAAAAAAACTCATTTTGCCAAGTTTAACTGTCGTGGTTATCAGCTTCTCAGTGTTGCTAGTATTCTCAAAATAAATAGAGAATGAATTTGACGGTTCCGGAATGACTTAATTTTAGATTTGTTTCAATTCAATTCATTTTTATTGCTTGTATTTTATCGATATATAACTAGGTATACTTACTACAAACACTAGTATAAGTCGTACACTACATAAGGTATATTTCAATTAATATTAGGTACCTACTGGACTAAACATAAACGGAAAAAAATGAAGGAAGGCAATCTCTCCTACAGTGAGAATAAATCAAGATTACAATCTTCTGAATTCTGAAGACAGGAATGTAACGTAACAATCATGTATTGATCGCTATTATACAGGGTGTTTCACAGCTAGTAGCAAAAACTTTCCTGTCTTTATAATGAGTCAAAAATGTTCAAGCAACCGTGGCCTAATATCAATAGTTATGGAGATATGCAATATCAAAGTCTGCACTTTTATTTCAATAATTGTGGCTTATTTTTTACAAAAAGTTTAACTATCGCTACAGTAACTTATATCGATTATGAAAAATTCATTCGCTTTAATACAAGTCGAATAAAATGATAAAAACCTTGCGAAAATTAAAAATATATACATTTTTTTAGGTCACGTCGTTTTAACATTTTCAACTCATTATCAAAACACGAATCCGCCTGTAAAGTTTTTGCTACTAGCTATGAGACACCTGTAGAACATTGTCACTTCGTTAATTTTGGCATTTCTCATATACGCTTAGGTACCTAGGTACATCCCATCATTATGTGTCTTACTAATATAAACAACCTTTTATGGAGAGAATCAGGGAGAATTAATTATTTACACATGAAAAGGAAAATAACATCAATATAGTACATATATTTTAATTCACACATAACATCATAGACGTAAATAAATACATAACATAATAAACACATACACGCTCTTTTCATATTTTGTTTTGAGATGTTCGAAGTTCGAATAAGGCCCGGTTGTTTCAAGTTGGATCAAAGTAAGCGTTCGTTTAAAGCATAGATTTTTGCGTTCTCCACCAATCAGACGATCCGTTTTCGTAAATATCTTTGCTTTAAACAAACGCTTACTTTAAAATCCAACTCGAAACAACCGGCCCTAAGTAGGTATCTCGGCGGCCTAGCGGCAGAGCGCGGAACTAAAAGGTGTCAAGCTCTCGGCGGCAGATTTGTAATTTGACACGGCGGCGTACTTTTGAACATCTCGAGGTAAAATTGGAGACAGATAACGGGTGTACAGTTTTGGTGAAGAACAATTGACATTAGATACTATAAACTTGAAGGAAGAGGACGGCGGATTACGATTTATCTATCGCAAGGCAAGTCGTTCCGAGTTTCTACTGTTTGAACTAAATCTAAAAATACAATAAGAAAAGATCAAACCACACACACAACTATCGAAGTTTTTAATTGACGGCGTAAACACTTAGCTAATAGTAAAAACATCAAGAAGAGTCTTCTTCACTCAAACCTGAATAGAAAATATTCTTTACACTTTTGGTGAAATGTCAACAGTTACAGGAGATAAACACGCACCAAAGTTTGCATTTTTTTTTAAATATTTCTGGCTTGTCTTTTGTAAAATCATGAAAGTAATTTATTTGGATATTAAAAATTCATTTGCTTTGATACAAGTCAAAAAAAAATTTATGAAAACCTTGCAGAAATTTGAAAAAAAAATTAAAGAGATTTTTGTAATTTTATTCGACTTGTATTAAAATAAATGAATTTTAAATATTCCATTAAATACTGTACTGTACTATAATAAATAATATTGAAAAAACTGCAAACTTTTACGTTGCCTATCTCCGTAACTGTTGACATTTCATTGTAAAAATATTTTCCATTCAAAATTGAGCGAAGAAGACTTCCCCCCTTTTAATTACTTACAATTAATACTAAATTACTTATAATTAATACTCTTAGCGAGAAACTACTTTTACTTTTATCTAATGTCCATCAGAGTACCGGATCACAAATGGACCCCTTGCTCTTTAGTCTTGTTGTATTGTAAAGGTTTTAATTTACATCACATGCGGGGGATGGTATTGAAGGGGGGGATGAAAAACTACAATCAGGATTGCAATATGTTGATTGTTTCAGACGTGTGTTTGTGCTGCCCCGCATATGTCGCGAGCTGCGAGACCTGCGCTGCTGCGACGGGGACGCCGTGACCTTTGAATGCCTGGTGGAGGGCACGCCTGCTCCGACCCTGCACTGGGAGAAGGATGGCTTGGTGAGCTCGTCTTCTGAAAATTATTTGACAGTCACAAAGGCACAGGCCACCACTTTTGGTCCACTGTGGACCGCAAAATTATGACAATAGCATGCAAACACCAGTAAAAATAAAGTGAAGACGAACAGTTATCATAGAAACGAAACAAACTACAGTGACAAATAACATAGATCACGTATGTTTATCTATAATTCTTGCCAAACAACGTCACGGCCAATCGCATTGCGTTTTAATGGAATCATATTTTTTAAGATTTATATTATAAAAATTATGAATGAAAACATTATCCCACACCATCCATCCTGAGTTACAAAATATAATTTATTTCAATATTATTAATATTTAAAGCATTAACTTTGTGGTTAGACATAATAACAGAATGTTAGTAAACTTAGTAAAAACCACTACCAGATTTACGGTCTACCGGTTTCGAGACGTACCCGTCTCTTCGTCAGGACCAACACTACACTACTATAATCACAACACTATACAACCCAACCATAGTATTGTTAAACTATCACCACTTTTGATCACATGCGTGTTAATCTTGTCAGAGACAAGCATGCACTGATTATAGTTCACCTGTAAAGTATTTGCTACTAGCTATGAGACGCACTGTATAGGTGTATACGTCTCATTAAATTCAAAGCAATGTTAAATTTGAACAAATACTTTTATCTTTACAACCGCACCTACAATTAAAGCCCGACCGCCGAAAAGAGAAATTTTCGTACATTGACCCTACGCTACGTATCTTTGTCGTACGTTTACAATTATGTTGCTGTCACGCTCGCTCGCTGTGCCTGTGCGAGCGTGACAGCAATATAACTGTACGCGTGCGACAAGGATACATAGCGTAAGGTCAATGTACGAAAATCTCTCTTTTCGGCGACCGGGCTTTAACTGATTTACTGGGGAATTGGGTTAAAATATCAATTAATTATTAAGGCTGCTTCCATAAATGATGTCACAGGGTCGGGGGAAGGAACTTTGATTTCTTGGTTGATTACTTAATTCCTGCCTTTTTTTTATAAATACACACACACATTTTAAAATACTTTTTGTTTAAATCATTTTATATAAAATTGTACAATATTTTTGAGAAAATAGTATCACAAAATATTTTATATAAAATTATTTTAATCTTTATCTGTTACAAACTGTCAGCGGAATTTTGACAGTCTATGACAGGAGGAGGGTCGGGGGTTTATGGAAGAAATTACTCGGTAACATCTGATCCGGAGATCTGACATCGTGTGACACCTTGTGTCATGGTGGAAGAGGGGGTTGTTCAAATTTCACGAAAACCTTGTCACATCATTTATGGAAACCACTTAACGAGTTTAAAACGAGTTATTAAAAAAAAATCTTATCTTTGATTGTATTTCTTTCTAATACCAATATCATCTGAATCAGAATCACAACTTGTCTTACGCCTTACTGGGGGTGATATTAATTATTCATTGATCAGCAGCTAGCACAATAAATAATTAATTCAATTAATTGATTTATCCACTTCCAGCCCGTTCCAGATAGTGGTGACTTCAAAATGGAAACTGATGGTGAAACAGCGAGGCTGACGATTTCGTGTGTCTATCCAGAGGACGAGGGAGTGTATACCTGCATTGCATTTAATGAACTAGGAAAGGCCTATACTTCTTCGTGTCTTATTGTTGATGGTAAGAACTATTTTATGAATGCTTAAAGCAATCATACGGCAATATGATTTGTATTTCATAGCACATTTTTGTATCAAAAGATATGAAATAAAAATGTATTCATCATTATTTCTAAAATGAGTATATTACTAAATTATTTAATCAGTTATTATTATTATTTAATCAAACCAAGTGTTTTAGAACTGAAGAAAAATGCACCACTCTGTTGGCTTTACATAAGTGTATGGATGTGTGACAATACCATTTTTTTAATCATATCATATATTACAAATTAAACAATTATCTTTAATTAATAAAAAATATTTTAAAATCTGTCAATTTATATGTCATATCTTATCCAAAAGGCTAACTAATTTATATTGCAGTCCCTGAAGAGAAAGAAAATTTGGTGAGTCAACAGCTGGCACGCCCTGCCATGCTTTTATCAGCCGGTTCCACGCCCCGCTCCACTCCGCGTTCATCACCGCGCAACACCCCTGCGCGCAGTGTTTCTCCTCACCGGCCCTCGAGTCAGTAATTTACCATCCGATTACCATAATTTCTCACCCCAAATACAAGGTCTCTTTAAAACACATTGTATTATTTTTATTTACAGGGCAAAGGGAGACAGTGTCGCGTAGCCCATCTCGTGGCTCTCGCTGGAAATTGTGCCCACCCAAGTTTTACGCTGTCCCCTTCAACCGGGTTGCTGAGGAAGGAGAAACAGTGTCCTTCCGTTGCAGTATAGCCGGTCACCCCACTCCCACTGTTACCTGGGACAAAGATGGCTCAGACCTTCCCGGCACCTCCAGGATCACCATCCGGGAAAATGACGATGACAGAATCCTTCAAATATCAGATGTGAAGTATGAGGATTCCGGAATGTACAGAGTCACCCTCGATAACGAGGTGGGGAGAGTTGAGGCGACCGCTTGCTTGGATGTGATCAATCTTAGAAGTGGAGGTTCTCACTCCCTGCGGTCTTCCGAAGGCTCTCGAACTTCACCTTCTGTCCGAAGGCATCTGAATGGTCCCCAATCTAGGGTCGGTGACAGATTGCGGTTGAGCTCAGAGATCAGGGGATCTCCAGCACCACGGTCCAAGTGGTATAGAAATGGACAGCAACTTGCATTTTCTGAGAGAATTTTTGAAATTAAGGAAGGCGATACCTTCAATCTCATTATAAACTCAGCTAGGACTTCAGATTCTGGGGACTATACTTTAGTCGCATCAAATGAATACGGAGAAGTGTCCAGTTGGGCTAAAGTTAATGTTGTAAATACAATACTTCACGGCAACATTGATTGTATCGGTGAGCACCAGCCTCACATTATCAAAGAATTAAAAGACATTGAAGTTACGGATGGAAAAGCAGTTGAAATTCAGTTGCAAGTGGAAAATTGTTGTATATTCACATTTACATGGATGAAAGACAACAAAGTTTTACCTGATTCAGATATTTTCAAATATGTAGATTATGGAAATGGTGTCATTGGATTAAGATTCGAAGATATTTATGTTCAAGATAGCGGTGTTTACACTTGTATTATCAAAAATAAATTCGGGTTTTGTAAATCATCTTGTAGAATTTGTGTCACAGGTATGTAATTTTTTTCCCTAATTTTTTTTCATGAGAAAATGTTGTGATAGGTGATGAGTGCAATTTTTTATATAAATAAGTATCAATTTTGAATATTAAAGGCATATGTATATCATCGTTGCCTGCTAAGTTTTGACTAAATACTTACTTATTTACACATTTCATTCCTCATTTTAATCCGCCGTCTAGATTGCACACGAGAAATATATAAAATGCATTATAAATTATACATATTGACAATACGTATAAATTTACTGATAATTTGTTTCAAATGTGATTACATTTGCTAACTGCAACTATTTATTGATAACTATTTATCCTTCTAAAGAGAGTAGTTTTAATAAAGAACATGTTTATTTCAGATAGTACAGTAGGAATAGCGTTAAACGGTTTCTCGGTGTATCCAGAACCAGTGGTGGTACAGGAAGGTGAGGATGCATGCTTCAGTGCAACGGTTAATACCAATCCAGTATTATTAAATGCAAAGGTTGTTTGGCAAATTGGTGGT
Organism: Agrypnia vestita; assembly: GCA_016648135.1. Taxonomy (NCBI): domain Eukaryota; kingdom Metazoa; phylum Arthropoda; class Insecta; order Trichoptera; family Phryganeidae; genus Agrypnia; species Agrypnia vestita. Next base: position 114,921 of record JADDOH010000196.1, read on the forward strand.
AAAGAAGTGGTAAAGGATTCTTCCAAATATAAAGTAAGTGTAATTGAAAAAGTAATACGTTTTATTTTATATGATTATTTTTCATATCTTGCAGCACTTTGAATAAATTATCGTCCATATTTAATAATTTATATTATTAATTATTTATTGAATAAAATATAATGTCGGGTACGGTTCATTAATTAACACAGTTTACAACTGGCTAATTTTTCACAGGCCAAACTACAAAAAAAAATCTTTTCAATTGATTCAGCAACATTGTAGGTTGACATTTTTTTTAAATATTGGTGTAATTAATCAAATAAAAGATGTAGATATATACAAATAATAAAATCTTTTTTTTTTATATAAAAATTTAGATTTCTATTTTTGTGGTGCAAAAAATCCAATAGTTTTCATTGTCAACCAATATGAAACAAATTACTATTCGCTTTGAGTAAAAGAATTGTGTGGTAAAAAAGTAGGAAAGAACTGTATTATGATTCTTTAATAATTAATAAGTTAATACATAATAACTAACAGTTACCAACATAATTGTTTTTTTAATTCTGTGTAAAGTTGACTAGCCAAGATCTGAACCACTCCATAAAGCTGCTCAACGTGCAACGAAATGACTCGGGCGCTGTTAGGTGCGCTGTTCGTGTTAACAATCCACGGGGCGAGCCTTACGAAAGCTTATGGTACACCACACAGTTAACAGTAGTACCAGAGGCATTCCTGGAACCTGCTTTAGAAGATGCAACCACTAATAGAAAAGCGCAGCCCGAAAAATTGTGCGCCAAGTTTACCAACAAGCTGGAATCTGTTGCGGTACCCAAGAGGGGTAAAGTATGTCTGCAGGCATCATTTCAGGGATACCCAGAACCTACAGTGTGCTGGTTTAAGTCGGTGAGTTCTCTGAAACAAAATGATCATAAATTTTCATTTACATGTATATACGCGTCATTTTAATTTATTCCTCTGCTCCTAACAGAATTTTTTAGCACAATTTATAGCTCATGTGATATAATCATTAAATTTTGATTTCCATCCATTTAACATTTGAATATGATTAGGCATTGGTGTATGATACTTTCCTGCTCCTTGAATTGTTTGAATAAAATTAATACTAACAGTAAATAAGCGACAAAAGCCAATTTATATTGTTTAATAGAAGCGTGTGTTTTGGTAGCATTCAAATAAGAAAAAAAAATCTATAGCCCAGTTTTTGTTAATGTTTGTTTGATATTTTCATTTAAATCTTGAATAAGGCCAGCGATTGTAGCTTAAATGTTACCTGTAACAATCACCTCTTAGCCCAGTAAGTATATATATATATATAATATATTATATATATATGTATATTAATTCTTGTCCTATATATGAAAATCCATTTTACAAATTTAAAAAAGAAACCAAATTTTTGAATATACAAATGTAACAGAGATAGTCCACAATACTTTTCAGGTAAATTTCTACCTAAATTATGAAACGAAAATGTTCAAACAACACTGCCTTAATATTAATAGTTTATTATGCACTTTTTAAAAATATTTCTGTCTTATCTTCTGTAAAATGATGGACAATCTTTACCATAACTTATAATAATTAAAATATATAATCAAATTTTAAAAAGTCATACCCTTCAATACAAGTAAAATAAAATGATAAATATTGAATAAAAATGCAAATTTGAAATCGCTATTGATATTAGTATATTGCTGCTAGAATATTCTCAACCCATAATTTGGGCAGGGTTCTACCTGCAAAATATATTTATTGTGGACTAGCTCTGTGGACCACCCTGTAATACATGTTATATGCATAAACATATGTGTAGAGAATTATATACATTTTTAAAAATAATTAACGTTATTTACTCACTTCGCATTGTATAATATTATGGTGATATTGCTTTGCTTAAAAATAGTTGTGAAATTATTATATAAATTTAAAAGTGGATGTTCGTTTTAAAATTATCTGCGAAATCATTTGGCGTCTTATAGCATCTAGCGTATAATATCTACTTACATCCTTTATAAACAAAAATTATATGTCCCATTATATTATAATTTATTGTTTTATTTTTTCGCATTTATTAATGTTTGTTTATGCACTGATTTATAACTGAACATTTACTTCAATAAATTAATATTTCATTGGCGACATAAAGCAAAAATCAAAAAATAAATTGTACTAATAAGCGTAATATTACAGAACATATCTATTACCTTGATGTTAACAAGTTATATGATTTGATCGGAATAAATATAAAAATCCAAAATATCAATTGATACCATTTTCTATAGCATTTTAAGATGTTTAATAATATTTATTAAAGGATCGACAGATAGAATTAAGTGAGCGAGTTAAGATAATCCAATCACTAGGTGAATCCTCACTAGTCATTCAAGAAGCAGATTTATCTGATGCAGCTATATATAAAATAAGTATTGACAATTCTCATGGAAAGGACACGCTTACAGCCAAGGTTACAGTTGGAGACACAGGTGCGTTGTTTTCAAGTCTTTCTTACTACTATATGCCCTATTTATTTATACCTAATTTACAAACAAAATCAGGTTATCAACTCAATTTAAATCTATGAAAGTAAAAAAATATGCAGTCCTATTTATGAAAAAATAATCCGGTAACAATACAACGAAGCTTACTATACTAAATTTTGTATTTAACAAATTAAAAGTGTTTAAATAATTTTATTGAGGCGTACAGAAGCAAAAGCACCTCTATCTAGAGGCGCTTTTGCATCTACATACTTGTTTAAAGAAAGTTATTTTTATTTCAATAAAGTTTTATTTTTTATATTTTTATTTTGTAGTTTTATACAGTCAAACTCCGTTAATTCGAACCCCAATAATTCTTAATTCGCCATAATTTAAAAATTTATAACCCACAAGTCCCAAAATGTTAATATCATAGTAGATTAACCCTGCGAATTCGAAAACCTCGGTATTTCGTAATTATTTTTATGCCAATGCGCCATAAATCAATGCATTTTAGCTCACATAATTTGAAAATTTTTTGAAGATTGATGAATTTGAAAAAATATATTTAAATTTTTTCGCAAATGTGAATAACAAATATGTAAATATCGGATACTTTAGTAATAGAAATGTCGCGATCTTTGTATTAGCATAATAAATATTGCATTTTCGAAATGATCTCTTGGTATATGCAAAAATACAAACTTTTTCACAAAATTAAAGGCTTTTCATGAGTTTTGCAATCGCATTGGGATTTTTTTTTTGTAATTTTAATTTTAAATTGACGGAATTCCACATAATTCAAAATGTTTTTTTTGGGTTCCTTGAATTTCAAATTAATGAGGTTCTACTGTACTTTTATTTGAATATACTTTAATTTAGAAAAAATTTAGTCAGATTACTACAAAAAATGTATCATTTCTTTTACAGATATTAACAAAGAGCCACCCCCATTATACAAAATTGACGATGGCAATCTATTTGACTCTAAGTATAAAATTTATAATGTCATTGGAAGGGGGCACTTTGGTTCGGTAAAGCTTGTCATGGACAAGATGACTGGAGAGAAGTTGGCAGCTAAGTTTGTTAAAATAATGAAACCCAAAGACAAAGAAATTACAATGTCTGAATTGGAAATAATGCATTGTTTAAAACATCCCAAGCTCATTCAACTTGTTGACGCTTTCATCAAAATGAATCAAATGATAATAATAACTGAATAGTGAGTTTTGTTTTATTATGTTCTTTATTAAAAATGTATTTCTTAGATATAAGTAGACATATTGTCACAAGATAAAACAGAATAAAGATATCAATCAATTATAATAAATATTATCACCTTTAACAAATATGTTATACTCAGGATATAATTATATTAATCCAAAGCTGGTTGAATTGAAGGGAATGCAACATGATGAAATGCGTGTGAATCCATTAAACTTTCAAAAATTTATTCATTTTAAAATTAATGCTCCAGTAATACAAATAATGTATTGTCAACCATCTCGAATCGAGCACCAATCATAAAGATGCTCAATTCAAAACCTGACAAATGATTGGTTATTGAATTGAAAATTAGAACTGTTTATTGAATTACGATTTCAGCTGTGTATTAGGATTACATGTTATCTATACCTATAAAACTCAATGTCTGTCTGACTGTTCTCTATACAAATCTACATCGTCTGTCTGATTCGATTCAAATTTTGCAGACTTATGCTTTAGGACCCGGTGGGTAATATAGGCGACATTTCCCCTCACACTTTTACCCCTTCCCCTCCCATATATTTTCAATGCAAATCTATATCGTTCGAATCGAACCTTTGTTTCCACTCCATAAATTTATTTTCAAATTAATCCTTAACCCGTGCAATGCCGGGTACGAACAGCTAATTGTCAATGTTTTTGCAAAAACCACGTAATTGTCATATATTCGTTTTCAAAACAAAAACAAACACATTCATTCATTTGACATTTAAGGCATCTGTCAAAGTTGTATAGTTTGAAACTTTAGAATATATGGAATCCTTTTAAGTCGAAAATCGATAAAACAAGAAAGTGGGTAAGCACTTGAATTTTTTTGCACACGTTTTTTGATTCGTCGCATCATACGAATACTTCTTTGAATAGTCATGAGATGTTATCTCTTATTTTAGCTCTGTACATTTTTAACCAATATGTAAATATCAATTATCACAATCACGCCAAAGAAATACATTCTACCGTGCGTATCTACATGAGTACACGCATCTACAATTTTTTTATTAAACAAGCCAGTTGCTTTAAAAAAGATGGTTAAAAATAAAAATATTTATAAGTTTGTTTGTGTATTTTTAGTGTATCTGGTGGACAACTATTTGAAAGAGTATCGGAAGAAGATTTTACCCTCACAGAAAGAGACTGCATTCTTTTCATGACACAGATCTTAGAAGGAGTTGGCTTCATGCATACCAAGAATATTGTTCACTTAGACTTGAAACCTGAAAATATTATGTGTCATACGAGACCCTCACACGAGATAAAAATTATTGATTTTGGATTGGCAAGACGTCTTAACCCTAACGAGGAAATCAGAACTCTGTGCGGTACAGCAGAGTTCATAGCTCCTGAAGTTGTAAACTTTGATCCAATTTCAACAGCCTCAGATATGTGGAGTGTAGGCGTTATTTGCTACATATTGTAAGTACTTTTTCAGAATTAGCCTTAATATTGATCTCAAAATTAGCCTAAATATTGAATGAAAAAAATCTTGTTCATCTCTATTTCTGTTGTCTGCATATAAATAGCTGTATTTTTAATACTGAAAGATGTAATCTAGCACATTCTATATACAGTAGAACCTTGACTTACTATTAACTCGACTTATTTATTACTCAAGTAGTTTGAGGTAGAAGCAATATTTTATTTTTAATCAACTCAACATATGAGCAATGTCTCGACATACAGGCAAACTAATTTCGAGACGATGCTTATCATTAATAAGTGTCTCGCTTTTTATACACAGACTGCCAAACATGAGAATTCTTATTACACACTTGCTTGAAAGACCGTCTCACTCACTCACATTCTAATGCAAGCGGTGATTTTAAAGTTAAATGCTCATGTATATTTCTGAGAATCTTTCAAGAAATTCAAGGCTTAGAAGTGTCAGTTAAATGGAGTGGAATTATGTGGAGGTCCAACAGCGGGACTTGGGTTACTCATATTTTGTTCAAGGGCAGAGGCTGACCACAGAAAAAGTAAGGCCCTGCATCACAAGCAATAGCAAGGGACTACAGAGAAGAGCTCGTCTGAGGTTGAGAGATTTTTCACTTCAAATGAGATTTAGGAGATCCGCGAAATGCGCAAGATTTTGTTGCACAACCCGAGTAAGGGTGTAGTAGTGTGAGCTATTAATCTTTCCAACGACAGTGCAGATTTCATGAAATCCTCAAACAGAGGCAAGAGAAGTGTCAATGGACAGGTTCCTGGTTAGAGATCCACAAAAATTGAGTCATCAGTTATGAATATCAGTGACTCCGTTATGGATAATTAACAAATTTGATTGTCTACTATAAATTTAAATATACATTTATAAAAAATTATTTTGATATGAATATTTTTGTATCTTGGGATGATTAATTGAATTTCACATTTATGGTATGAATTATGCTTATAAGTTGAGGTTCTACTGTATGTTATATATATGTATACATACAATTGATGTTTTAATACATAATTACATGAATCATTATTCACTCAGATCAAGACAGTGTTGGGTCAATCAACCCCTATAATCTTCTCCCGTTTCTGGCACTTTTTAGAGCCAATTATGTAAAAAAAAAATTATGTACATATGTAGTATATATGGACCTACATACATACTATACTCTTAAAAAACATCTTCTTATACATAATAAGGAATTAATAAATGAAAAATTCGGCCCTCTGTGTAATACGTTTTTTACAATGATTATTTCCTAGGCTCTCTGGATTATCTCCGTTTGCGGGTGACACAGTCCAGGACACTTACTCAAACATACTCAGGGTGAAATATGACTTTGAAGATGAAGCTTTTGACAACATTTCTGAAGATGCAAAAGAATTTATACAAGATTTGCTTGTAAAGCCGATGGATAAAAGGCCATCAGCCGCACAATGTCTGCAGACCAAGTGGATGAAACAGCACAAGGAAAAGAGATGTAGCACTGCCCTGAGTACAGAAAAATTAAGGAAATTTGTCATTCAATCCAAGTGGCAGGTAAACATCTCTTTATCTTTATACGCGTTTATTGTTGGATTGAATTTTTACATTGATCTATAAGCTATATATGTTTTATGTGTTTTCAATTTATTTTTAATTAACACAAATTAATTAAGTTTTATGTTTTATATGATTTTAAAAATTAGGTTAGTTCTCACTAATATTTTTAATGACTCAATTAATTTAGTTGTAGTGCCATAACCCACTGGCGCAACTTATTAGACATGACAACTTACACTCGACAAGATATGGCATGAATTTCACACACAACTGACCTAATCAGTGTGCCGTGCGTGACTTCAGCAGTGGATTTTATCCTATAAGAATTCATGTATCTTCTTGCTGCATCTACAAAATGGGTCACGCGCGGCAGGGTTGATGCGTCGCGGCTTTGGGTTTTGTTCAGCACAAAAGTGTAGTACATGAAATGTAAGCAAATGAAAAAATGCATGCGACATGTTGCGTGAGTGGGTTACGGCACTTATTCTGAATTGTATGGATTTCATAACATAATGTATAGAAAATTAACTGATATTATAAATGAAGTGCTTTGAAATTGCACATATTCATTTTGAATATTCACAAAATCTCAATGTTTTCATTGTATATAAACTGTTAACTTACAAAACAACTCATTAGGTATAGGTAAGTCACGTGAAATATTAGTGTATTGTAAGATAGTGATAACAATAAGCATGTTGCATGGTTTTTGCTGTCTGCTTGGTAGATGACCGGAAATGCCATAAGGGCAGTAGGCCGGATGGCGTCCTTGTGCGCCATATCACGCATGAACACTTCTCGGCTACCTGGCAAATCTGCTGCAACTCCTACTCCCATAAGCACCTCGCCAATTGTGGAGGAACCTCGTAAGTATGATTACTTATAAGATTGTCAATATAAATATCATATCTGTATGGAATCCACCCCCAACTTTTCACACAACGCCACGTTTTGAAAAAATAATAAAGAAAAATAAAATTTGAGGAAGTAAGTTAGCGTTAGACAAAACCTTTATTGGCTTTATAACCTTTTTAGACTGGAGGTCTTACCTACTATTTGTTTCTAGCAAGTCGTTCAGTTAAACATGATTAATGAGCCTGGGGCCGCGTCGCATATATCCGACGGAGCGCGACTGTCCCCAGGGGCCGCGTCGGATATATCCGACAGGCACAAAATAAATTATTTATCGACGGCCGCGTATCGAATTTGAAAAACGTAATTTTTTCCCAATAGAGAAATCCTGTTGTGACCTGTCGTTCCATTTTCGACTCAAAAACATGGCCGATTATAGCTTAAATCAACACTCAAAGTAGAAGTTTTTCGGTCGTCAAAATCGTATAGAAAAGTTATAGATGTCGCCCTAAACTCATGTTGTACGATCGAAAATTAAATAATGAAATAATATTCCGTCGTCGTCACGTCCTTAGTACGCGAAAGACACATGCGTGGTACATGCAAAAATCACGTGTCTGTCGCCGTGTCGATCTATTCCGTCGTCATGTGCCCAGCGCGCGAAAGACGTTCACGTGTATGGTACATGCAAAAATCACGTGATTCCGTTACCATGTCGATAGGAAGGGTTTTTTATTTCTTCAGTTCGCGCCCAGCAATCACAGTTGGAACACGGATCTACGCGCGGATAATATATACATATATTCGCGATATTTCTTGGTTTATGGTGCAATTTGATACAAACAGTGATTTATTAACAAAAATACATTATTTATGTTGCGTTTATTTGAGAAATGTGTGTGTTAAATGTGGATCATATGCTTCAAAATTTAAAGTGAAACAATGGCGTAGTGTTTTGTGTGCGCGGCACGAAAGCAACGGAAGGAAACATGTTATATGTGTTTTGAGTGTGATGTTCCGTTGTGTGCCGTGCCGTGCGACAAAATATACCACACAGAAGAAAATTTTTAGGTAGGATATCAAATAATAATAGTAGTGTATGTAATCGGAAAATGTCGGGTTGGCAACATTATCGGAATTCAAAAAAAGATTATTTTTTTAAATTTTTTGATAAAAAAATCATTGCATTTCGACACTTACGATAAAATAATATGAATGTGTGTGTTTTTTTTTTAATTTACGCATGTTTTCATGGTTTTTTAGTAAAAAGAAAAATCACAAAAAATTCCGAAAATTTACGGCCCTTGCCTATATGTTGCTTTGGAATTTTTAGGCCCTCAACAAGTTAAGTAAAAACACATATTTTACGGATAAACAATTTATTTAATATATCACTTCAAAATTAAATGCAGTGTGCTCTCAATTATTCTGAATTATCCAAAATTTCTGTAAATGCACTTATATGTATTTATAAAATTGAAAAAACTCTGCGTGCATGCTTCCTAGTATATGCACAAGGAATTAATGGTGTGCAAGAAGTTGTATATTGTTCATCGGTGTGAAATAAAGTAAAGCGTTGATTGAATAAAAAGCTTTTAAATATATAATTTGTTATTTCATGAAACGTTCAATAATTCAGCCTGGATCAGAGCTTCTGTTTCATATTTTCTTATAAAATTAGACAGGCATGTATTGAAAAGGTTTGCCTCTATAAACAGTCCTATTTGCAAAAGAGCTATGCCCCACACCATAAATAATTAACACAACATTTGATACTTGATGGAGTAACTGAGTGGGACTACATACAAATATGAGGAAAATGAACAAAATTAGAAAACAATTTTAAAGTCACCACAAATCAGAATGTGTATGTGTTTATTTTTTTCAATTATAAATACATTTCTTCCCCCTAAACCCAGATAATTAAGAGTACACTGCATACATGTAGATAAAATGTTTACATTACATGCATCTAGTTAGATATTAATAATAATAATGTGAATCTATTAATACTGCCAGACACCCCCAATTTCATGAAAAACAAAAAAGTCTTCATGAAGCAACCATGTTTAAAAGTGATTATATAACATAAAATTAAATTCTATTTCATTCAAAAATCCCTCATTCAGAAAGTCAAATTATTAGTGATGAAAATATAGGTTACAGTCCCAACAAAGAGGAAAGATAAAATATCACAAAATCAGGAACATAATCACAAAGACATTGGCATACATTTTTCTATTATCATCCTTTACAAGGAAATACTAGTTAAAGAGTGCTTAGAAGTGAGTTTAAAAATTGTCGAAACCGAAGCAGGTAGGTATGTCAAAATCACTTCTGATAAGAATCATAATCAACCAGATAGCAAATAGATGGCAGCACAGACAAACATATATTTTTGGAATGGTCACATTGTCATTCACATCCCTTGCACTTATATGTATGTGCGAAATTTTGAAACCCCACACATTTATCTGTACACTCCTAGAGTCTCGAAGCTCTCCCCAGAAATCTCCGTGTAAAAGATGCTTTTTTAACTATTGATTACAGATCAATCTAATTCTCTATTGTATTGGATTACATACACAAAGTTATAAAGTTACATAGGTGTATTTTATAAAGTTAAATATCACTTCATTTCACATTTTTTATTAACTACACAAATAATTGATATTTATTTTAAGACATTTTCATAAATAATTATTATTAAAATAAGAAAAACAATCAAAATGTTTACTATTTTTAATAATATAAAATTACTGCAGAAAATTTACGCTATTTTATTTTCAGAAAATGCAGAGACTGATCACGATCAACATTCAAAACAGAAATGAAACCAAATGTAGATATGGATGAGAAAATAATGTGGCAGACATTAAATTATGTCGACATATTTTTATATAATACGTGGAGATGGCATTTTTACAGATTTATGGAAATGGTGAAAAGAACCACTGTCAACCTTTCCGTGGACCATATTGTTGAAATATCTGACCAGCCATAACGTCACATTTAATAAAATGCTTTTTTTGAATGCAGAAATATTTTTAATGTTATATGAATTAATTATTAATTTTTAACAAATTGTTAACAATTACCTAATAGAGTAAATGAAAACTTTCTAAAAACATTGTCATATATTATTTAAATAAATGAATAAATAAAAATGTTGGTTTCAATGGAACAATTTTATCCATGTAAAAGTTTTTTGTCTAGTTCAATTCAATAAAAATTGGTTTGACATATTTAATAACAATATAAAAGGTTTTGAATAATGAAGACATGCAAAAAATACACAATAGACAAATAAATAAATATTATATTGTTAATAATCATTAAAACGGTCTTATACACAGAAAGTTGACACTATGTAGAAAAATTACAAATTATACTGTATTCTTATCTAGAATTTTATGATGAAAGGTTGTATAAAAATCATCTACAAAGACAATGCAAAGATGATGTTATGTTATATTTATTTATATAGCGCCATTTTTGCGTGAGAGAAGCTTCAAGGGCGCTTTACAGGTGCGACATGAGTTTGAAGAATGCAATCTTGATGAAATGCAAAAAATAATAACTAAGTCTAAAAACAAAAAAATTATTTTGATTTTCAATTTTTGTTAACATGATCTTATTACTTCATCTAGCGCCTGTCTAGTTATCATGTTAGCAATCATTATGTTGCTTAAAATAGTTTGTGGATATTCATTTGACTGTATTCTGAAAATAGCAATATTGTGATCTTAAGATTGTTACCCCAACACTTATAAGACGTGAATAAAAATAAAAAATAAACGAGATGTAGGTGTGGGTACACGATGTAGGTATACGTTAGTGTTCGTCGAACTCAAATATTTGTATATTTTCACATATCTCTCTCTTTATTATGTACATTTTGGATCTTCGTGCTGCATCCAGTCCACTGTGTGTTTCTTTGCCGATGACACAAAAATATTTCAGTGACCTCCTTACTGACCATGAGGTGTTACAGAGAGACTTAAATCAATTATCAGAGTGGACAAAGCAGTGGCTGATATGTCTTAATGTTGACAAATGTGGTGTACTCCACTTCGGCAATAATAATTCAAATATCGAGTATACCTACAAAATAGAGTTAGCCTTCTTAACTACATTGTGAGTGTAGTTAAGAAGGCTAACTCTATTTTGTATTTGGTGAGAAAATCATTCCAACATCTGACGGTACCATTATTCACAGCTATTTATAAAACATATGTGAGGCCTCTCCTCGAATATGCCTCCCAGATCTGGAATCCATATTTTGCTAAAGATATAGTTCAGAGACGAGTCACAAAATTGCCCTTGGGTCTTAAAAACCTGGATATGCGGAAAGGCCGAGTCTTGAAACTGCCCACTCTTCAGGAGAAACGAGCAAGAGGTAACGTCATCGAGACATTTAAGATACTATCGGGCTACCAGAATACTCCTAATATGGCAGATATGTTTGCATTAAATACTAATGTGGGCCTTCGAGGATGTCACCTGAAGTTGAACAAGTCTCGGTTCTCGTGTAACCCAAGACAGCATTAAGTAATAGAGTGGTCAATGTGTGGTCAACAGTTTGCCTGAGGGTGTTGTGTCTGCAGCCAGTGTCAACCAATTTAAGAATATGCTGTATATTCAAATCATATGGGCCTATCAGCTTAAGCTGCCTGCCCATCATCAATAACAATAAGTATTTGCGGTGCCCGATGTCTGCAATGCCTTTAAAAAAATGATTTCTCCAGCGCCTTCTTATCCAGGCGGTCTGGTCAGACAGAGCTTCAAACGGATTATCGAAGTACCTATCACAAATTTACCTCACAATTCTCGTGTTTAGACTAAAATTACATAAAATAAATATTAATGCTGTATATTAAAGCTAATAGAAAAAAGACTATTTCGTCATTTCCTTCCCCACAGCGTCGTGATATAAAATTATGACAAAATTGTCATTGCCGCGTTGGACTCGTATATATATCGTTTGACAGTTAACCGTTATGTTCGTGTCGCATTGTCGCGTTGTCTCCCTCTCTCTCAAATAAAAACTGAAAGAAACACGCACCAATGTATCGTTTATTTATTTATTTTATTCTCGTCTATTAAGTGTTGGAATAACGATCTTAAGATTGAATACTTTATACTTTTTTTATGCTGAATATTGCATAAATTATATAGTAATACAAATTCAACCAATAAAAGGTTAAATCACAATTAGCTACAAAAATATTACTAAAGACACACAAAAACATTTATGGTTATAGTATTACGTTGTTGGCGTATGTGGGGAAAAAACAAATAAATAATAAAATATTTTTAATATCCTTGTAATTACGATTTTATATACAAAAATTGAATATTTGAAATAGACAGTTGTACAAAAAAAAACTATGTACACACGTCTATGTGATGCAAGCAAAAGCATACCTCGCTTTTTATTTATTTGCGACATCCGCTTATATAACTAAATACGCAAAATATGTGTTATTACATATATTATATTACAATACATTATTTGACTTTTTTGCAGAAAACCTTTTGTTAATTAACATTTTTGCTTAGAGACACTAAAAGTTAATATGACAATCTTGTTTAGTATACAGACATATATGCAAATACTTTATGATTAAATTGGGTATACTGTACATTTTATAAAGATCACACATAACGGGTTGGTGTGTGACTAAATGTAATCAATTGATTTTGTAAAAGAAAAATCATATTAAATCTCAAAATATTTTAAAGAATATTTATAATCCATTAAATACAAATATAAAAACAAATGTGATAGGTGCTCAGCAAGTAAATAAGACAATTGAGTTTATTTTAAAATGACCTCTCTTGTCCTCGTCACACACTACAATATTGTTTATTGTATTGCAATTATATGAACATAAAACCTGAGTATTAAACAATACCAATACAATGGTATGCAGACAAAAATATTTCAAAATAATCATTAGGGAACACACAGAGTTCTATATATATATAGATAGAAAACATTTTTGCATAGGTAACATGTGTTAGACTAACGTGAAAAAATAAATATAAAGATGACTAAAATTGATAATTTCCTATATACACATACAAACAAGATGGAATGCTATAAATTAGTATACAGATAGTCGGCCATATTCTGAAATAAGCAATATTGCTATGTCTGTATCTTGACAGTTATTGTATAACATTGTAATGTCGCCGATTTTGACGTTGAGTTTGAAATGAATGAATTCAATCAATTAACATGTGATGTTCTAATATATATCTGGTAGTTTCAATAATAATAATTCTGTGGCGGCAATATAACAAGAAGACAGACGACATAAGAAGAATACTGCACACAAATGATCTGTATACATAGTAGCATACATGTGTATAACATGTAAATCCAGGGGCGTGCAGTGAGAACAAGAAGCATGGCTTTAATTTAAACATTAATTTGGAAAAAAAAATCTAAATTAAATATTTGTCTGGCAGAACATTATGAAATATTAATATCTGAATACTATGTTAATATTGTGATAGGAATATTACAAGATATATTTCTTAATTCGGTTTCTTTTCAAAAAATATGCTTACGAAAAAGTCATGCTTCTTGTTCTCACTGCACGCCTCTGTTATTATGTTGATCCATTTTCCCACTTACATATTATGTAAATCTACGTACATAATATATAAATGTGAAAATGGATTGACAATGACTGCATTTAAATATTGCAATGCAGAATAGGTTGAAAATATATACATTAAAAGATGTAGAATCTATATATTACTTAAAAATCCAAACAGTAGAATGAACGTAGCTGGAATTTAGATTACCTCACTTCTCCCTTAATCCACCCTACAAAGAGGGCCAAAAACAAATCAGAAATGCTTTACAGAATTAATAAATAATCCTGTATTAATAATACATACATTAATACATATAAAAAAATTTATCCAAGGATTTAAAATTGTCTTTGGATTTCAGAAGGAAGTATATATGGAAAAGTAAAGTGCTATCCAAAAATTGAATCCATAATTGAAAGTCCATGATTGTGATTTCCGTTATGAAAATTATTGTATTTGGTATTCAAAGGCAAAAATAATGTGTGATGTTTTGGCCTTCAAAGGCACAAATAATGCGTGATGTTTTGGTTAACATGACAGTTTTGAGATAATGAAAATTAATCCTTCAGTCTCATTTACAATCTACATAGCTATAAAGAAGTTCTTTTGCTCCATCATTGAAAAAGTGTAAAAACTTTTTTTTAATTACACATCGAATAAACACATAAACCTGGGAGATTTCTCTTATTCGGCCTAGCTCTGGCAGCACTCAATACAAATAAGAAAAATATATGACTGAAACCTAACTTAATGGGGATCGACTATTTGTATATGAACGTACATTGGGTAATTTTGAATATCAGAATTATTAAAATATAACATTATCATATTGGTTTAATATTATTTTTAATCCAAGGTGTATGGATTCTGGATTACCGTGGTGCTACCAAAATAATATTTTTCACTAGTTGCAGGAAAGACATCTTCGGGGTAGAAAGAGGTCTGTTTCTGATCTGCATTTCAAAAAAGGTCAATTGTATACAGTAAAACCATGTTATTGCGAAATTCAATTTTTTTTTGCGAGGTGGTTGTTTGCGCATTAATAACCTTCGAAGTAATATTTTTGTTTCAATATTCACACGGAACTAAAATAATTCCCTTTTACATATCAACGAAATTTCGTTATATAAATGCATTTTTTAACGAAAAATTAATTGCAGGGGAATAATTTTTTGATATAGCTGAATTCGTTATAACCAGGTTCTACTGTATTACGTCTACTGTAGTTGTAATAATGTTGTACAAGTGATCATTGATTATACCAATGCCCATACAGTGTGCTAGAAATAATGTGGAATCTACAATAATTTTATCTCTAAACTGAATAATTTTTGGGTTTTTATGGATCTGATTGTGAGTAACTCATAAGCAGAGGTAGCCATGTTACTTCATATCAATTAGCAACAAATTTATAAGATTGTGTTAAAAAAAATATAAAGACATGTTTTCATGTTCATATTTATAATCCATAATATATTTAAGAGCACACTGCTGATACTTTTATAGTTATATTAAAATAGATTTCATTAATGTTTATACTTATTCAATGTAATTAAGATGAAATTGAGTAAATGTAGTTGACAGGTAGTCGGACGGTAGTTATATTTTATAACATAAAAGGAGAAAAACAACTAATAATATTGACAAAGTGTCAAAGTGCAAATGCTGCAAAATCTCGGATGCATTCTTAATATTATGGTTTTAACCAATTTATTTATTTAGCAACATTAGTTATAGTGGTTTCAAAAGTAATATGATTCATTATATAAATAAAATAACTACAGATTAACAATATATATATATATATATATGTGTGTGTGTGTGTATATAACACGGTACCTCTGCTTACAATAATGTACAAAAGGTATGAAGAGATGGGTGTTCCCGATCCCCACTCTAAAATGATCACTAGAGGTTATGATCTTAGCATTAACTATATAGAATTTTAATTAATAAGTAGTTAAAAAATAATCATACAAAATCATCTATACATACTGCATAAGTATTACACAATTCTTAATATCATTTTATGTATGTATATATATAGCTTTTAACAAATGGCAAATAATTCATTCAAAAACTATTTCACACACACGCTGTAAATGTGATTAATATCAAAACTCACTGTGGTGTCACCAAAACACTTATAATTTAATTACACATCTAATTTGACACTGCACAAGATCCCGGATCTTTTGAGACGTTATTGCACAATTTTTGAAAATTCTAAAGAGAAAATACTTTTGTTTTCTGTGTAATGAATTTGAGTGAGTTGCGGCTGCTCTTGGACCAGAGCCACAGTATGCCGACTTTCCGTTATCGGTCTTCAGCAGCGGAACTCCGCTACATTTCTTTTCATATAATATACGCTCATCAAACACACTACGCGGTTAATCAGTCACTCCATTCGCTTTGCCAGTTTGATGCGACGTAAATTCAGTGACGAAGTATCGGCGTAGTGTGGCGCTAGACTGGAGAATATTACCAGCCAAAACTATATAATTATCAGTGCCACCATACAATCATACTATGTATACAACTTTTATTTATATATATATATATATATAGAATATCCTTTTTTCATGCAATACAAAAAGAACCACAAATTTGGCTTTACTTTGGTGATGTTTAAAAATTGTGGATGAGTTTTGATATTACACCACTTGTATAAAAAGATTGTGTTCAGTAGGATAATACTACATAAATATGGGTTATAATTAATTTACTCAATTAAACAACACAGAGCTAGGGTCTTCATTGTCCATTTGCTTTACATGTCTGAGAACATCTTTCTTGGTGATGACTCCTAGTAAACGCCTGTAAGAGAGATAAAATCATAAATGATTAAGCAGGGAGGAAATTTACAAATATACAGTGCGTAGTCATAAACCTTGTCTGTTTATTCTAATTCTGATGATGCATGTCCATGAATGAAATTTTACCTTTGAGATGTGCGACGCCAAGTTAGAGAATAAAGGCGAATATTCGTATAGAATTAACATTACAGTCATACTTACTCTCATTATAACAAGTTAGTTATATGTACTAATAAGAGACAAAATACAGTAGTTTCTATAAGAAATATCAAGACATCTATCTGTCAAATGTCAAAATTGACAAAGCGACGATATTATATAATGGTGGTGAAGACATGATTGTCACTTTATATTATAATACTATCTTAAAAATAGATGGGACATTCTGAGGCCGGCTGCACTTTGGATACGAATTATTACGTATGACTACTTTCGTACGTATTGGAGCGCGCACATTGATTGTGTCTTGCGTTGTCACGATCAGTTACTTTGCGCATTTCTCCAATGACGTTTGTGCCAAATGAATAATCTGTATCTTATGGAAAACTCTATTATGGCAGACTTAAATAATGACAAATTTCATGACTTTCTATCTAATAGATTCACAAATGCTGGGGAGAATCGAAGTGCAACGAGAGCTCATATTGCCTGCCCAACATAAATTGGCATGCGGCGACTTTGGAACTAAAACCTGCCCCGACCGCACCCGGCGGTAACCCCTCGCCCTGTCATTCAGTTCATTCTCGTCTTTGAGCGCGAGCTGTGTCATCTTGATTACCAATACACACTGAATTATTATGTCCAAAACATTCAAAACAGTCCGGGATGGTGCAAGAACAATTGTCAATGAAGTATTAAAGTTTTGCGAAGCTGAAAAAGCAAATAATGGACCGATATTACCGTCTGACAGTTTGACAGATAGAGCGGCCGAAGCGGAGCGCGCTGTTACCCGACCAAATTTCTATTGTAGGCTCTGACACTGGTCACTGTACATTCAGTACACTATGTATTGTGTAATAAATTTACACCCTGGCAACTTCTGTTACGCGACAGTGACGCCCTCCTTCGCACGCCAAGTTTTAGTGGTACGTCTATAATATCGGAGAAATATTTAAATGTTTTTTCGAAGTACATAATTATACCTCACCTTCATTAAACCAAATTATTTAACAGAATGTTAGTAAACTTAGTAAAAATCGCGCGGCGGGGTCTAAAGTGGGTGTTACCACCCCGCCCCCTCTCACTCTCCCTCTATAGATCCCTGAATAGTTCAGTAGTTCAAAATCTCTGACAAGATTAACACGCATGTGAACAATAGTGGTGATAGTTTAACAATACTATGGTTGGGGTGTATAGTGTTGTGAATGTAGTAGTGTAGTGTTGGTTCTGACGAAGAGACGGGTACGTCTCGAAACCGGTAGACCGTAAATCTGGTAGTGGTTTTACTAAGTTTATGGTCACATAGTTGAATTACTTTGGTCCCACAAACATTTGTGGTCATGTGTCAAATTGACAAAATTTTCAATATCCATCGTATGAAATCGCAAAAACTTCCAAACAAATCCGGATCGTGTCGGACGTTGCATCTATATGTGCGTACACGCACTACTAAATCGTGTACAGTGTGCAACAGTGTGCGATGTTCAGTACTACTTCGAAGGTCAGAAATGTACCTGCGTATTCGTACGTATACGTACTACTCAATTTCGTACGAAAACGCATCCAGTGTGCGGCCGGCGTGACTTTGTCTATGGAAACATACTGGAGCCATTCCTTACGCTAAATAAATAGAATATATGTATATCACTGTGCCTATCATAATCTTAATAAAGAAATCAGAAAAACATTGTATCCTTCCCTGAATATCCCTAAACATTTACAAAAAAGTAAAAGTAAACCCCATTAACCCGAAATTTGCCATAATTCAAAATTTATAAAACTTGAAAGTCCCAAAATGTCAATTTCATAGTAGATTAACCCCGATAATTCGAAAACCCCAGTAATTCGTAATTCGAAATATTTTTTAGCCACTTGCACCATAAATTAATATATTTTAGTTCGCATAATTTGAAATTTTTTTTAAATTTGACGAAAATTAAAGAAATATTATTCGATTTTTTTCTCAAGTGAGAACAACAAATATGTAAATATCAGGAACTTTTGTAATAGAAATGTCGCAATCTTCGTATAAGCATAATAAATATTACGTTTTCAAAATGATTTATTTAAATATAAGCATAAATTTAACAAAATGAATGTTTTTTTCAAGAGTTTTATGAGTTTTGGTGAATTTCACAATCGCATCACAATTTGAGTTAACGGGGTTCCGCATGATTCGTAATTTTTTTTTGGTTCCCTTGAATTTCGAATTAACGAGGTTCTACTGTGGTAAGATTTAGTTTTTATACAAAGCTACTTTACAATATGTATATATTTGATTATAGCATTACAAATATAAAATTGGAAACACAACAAAAATAGTACATGTAATTGAATAATACTATATAAAAGAGTTTTTTTTCTTCCTTCTGAAAATAAATTGTAGGATTATTTTTGTGTGTCGTATCATAGGTATTTTTAGATTTTGTGAGACTTAAAGAGGACAAGCAAATTTTGACCTGTATTGTAGGAATACTTTTTTTTTATTATTAAATTTATGCCTATTTTCTATTGTTATAGATCGTGTCAAGCCTTGTACAGTTTGTCGGCATGTTTCTTTTCCATTTTCTTGCATAAGTACATTGCAAATTTAGTTATAGGTATAATTTACAAAGGATAAAATATATATAAAAAATTATAATATATATGAACATAACAAAACTTTAAAATATACTTAGTAGTGAGACTAGGTATCAGATAATGTATAAAAATGTAAAAAAGTAAAAGATAATAATATCATATGAAAATAACAAAACTTAAATATAAACTTAGTAATGAGACTAGGTAACCGATCGAGATAATAAAAAAAACATGAACATCAATATGATTCACATTTTACTGCGCATGTAAATATATATTAGAAACCAGTCATTTTCTATATATATTTTCCTCGTTGATTGTATTATACAATGTTAAGGCTGGTCATCCGTTTTTCAAACTGTCAAAATGTGGAATTGCGTTGATAGATCATACTATTTTAATATGAGAACAATACATAAACAAACCTCAAATCACATAAAAATTGCATGAGCGTATTTATTTACGTACTCCTTGCAAGACAAAAAGCCTGCTAAGAAACGAGACAACCATAAGGAGTGCCGACGCTTAAAATATATGGAACCGCCCGAGAGCATGTCATGCTCGCGTACTTATCATCCGAATTTGAAATATTTTATGTCTAGAATTTAAAAAAAACCTATTTATATTTCTCCAATAATTTATGTGTTGTAAAAAAATAGTAAACAACAATTTTTCTTACATCACAGTTTTTTAATATACCTATTCTCAAAATCTCTAATTCATCGATTCCCTTCACCAGGATTCATATAGCAAAGGCATCATAATAATAATTGAGAATGATTGTTTAATTATTATGCCAAAAGTATTATTAAAATTAATTAAATTTTATTTTAATGCCAAAAGTACATCGGTAATAAGTCGATGTACTTTTGGCATTTTAATGGAAGTTCATTGATGCCTTTGCCATATGAATCCTGGTTACGGGAATTGATGAATTAGAGATTTTGACAATAGGTATTTTATCATTAGATTTTCATTACAACTTACTTAATTTCAATACCTCGGGTAATTTAGGTATTGAAGACAGTTATTTGTTAAAAAAAGTACAATTTTTTCAAATAATTGTTTGAATACCAGAACTCACCCATTATGCGTAACAAGGGTCTGTCTCAGCCCTAGCTTGCGGAACATATCCACCACTGTCTCCATGGGCGTTTGATCCGTGACAGTAATAGGCGCCATGTCCAGGATCTTATGCAGGTGCACGGGTGGTGCGGGAGATGGATGTGGTGCGTGGTGAGGAGCTGAACCGCTAAACACCACCAAAGATTGTCCACAGATGCCTTCCATCATGCGCCGAGCATTAGCTGTAAACAAAGTCTCCATTTTAACTCATACCTTCGAAATATGTTTTTTATAAACTACATAATTCCTATATCAACTATTTTCCAAGGATAATAAATTGTGAATGTACAAAATCATTCTAGGGTGCTTCTGAGTTGTTGATATCATAGTGGACTGTGTTACAAAACCAATTGTTTTAGTTAATAAAAATAGTTATTGTAATTGTACAATCTGTGAATTGTATACATGGCCCATTATTGATATAAGCGACTCTTAATATCAGCAGCGAGAAATACATGTGGATGTCTAATTATCAGCAAATATGTATTTAGACAGAATTTCAAGATAAAACACGCACCAAGACCCAGATTCAAATCTCTCCTCAGCACAAATCCCACGAGGTACTGCGACTCTCTTGAGACAACCACAGGGTAGCCATTGTGCTCTGTCTCCTTGAGTAGAACTTCCACATCATCCACCGTCATGGAGTCCTGTGTGATGACACTCAGCGTCTCATTCCGCCTATGGACCAATTCCAGCCAAATTATTAATTCTGAATTAAATTAATTTAAGCATTTATTAATGTTAATTAATAAATTTATATTATTATGTGGGAATTATTACATAATTCATCGCAATATACAAAAAAGTTTACTATACATATCAATACATATTTTTAAATACAACAGTGTGTGCATTTTTCGCCAATAAAATATGGACTAAATACAAATGATCGCTTCAAGTGCAATACTCGCTTTGAATGCAAAAATAATACATTCATTAAGGGCCGGTTGTTTGATCAGTGGTAATAGTAATAGTTAAGCAAAAAAACATCAAACAACCCATTTTCACAAAAATCTTTGCTTATTGCTTAACTATTACTACAGATCAAAGAATTGGCCTTAAAAAGAATACACAAAATAACAAAGAATATTATCAGCACAGGATACTCAAATATATAAATAATGAAAAATCGCTCGCTCATTAAATTTACACAGTGAAAATAAACATACTATAAATAATATACATAAATTGAATAATTATATTTTATGATGGTCCTAATAAATGTTTGAAGATTTGTTAATGCATTAAAAAAAAAAAAAATTATAATAAACTTACATTTACATTATATTAAATAATTAATCTAACATAATTTTAAAACAGTTATTTACAACCATCACATCGGAGGATTTGAATGGTAGTCCAAGTTAGAAAGAACATAAAAATTAAAAGCAAAAAATTGTTAAGCAAGAAAAGTGTAATTTTAAAAACTCCGAAAATGAAAAATTAAATAAACTGATTTTGTGGACAACTTCTAACTCGGACCTTAAAATAAGGAAATAATACAGTGTACTCAGGTAAGAAAGTAATATGAAGTACACTTGGATAAGAAAATAATAATAGAGTACGTTCGGATAAAAAAATAATAATATAGTGTACTTGGGCTGCATGACGTCTGCCGCAAGCGAAGTATGCTGAAACTCGTCCTTGCTGTCGAGGAAGGGGTAACCATTGAGGGCAATGTGAGCGTCGTAGATCCCCTGGCGACCGAGGGCATCCCCGACCCACTTGGAGGCCATAGCAGCTGCCATCAGGGGAACGATGTAACGCACCCCGCCCGTCAATTCAAACATTATCACCACCAGGGACACTGTAACAACAATGTTGTATACTTCATACTTTTGAAGGTAACAGGCCAGTAAACCTTTCCATAGTTTTGATATCTTAGAAAGGAATAATACAGAAATAGGTTAGGTAACCTTTTTAAATTGCAATATCAAAATATTTCCAGTATACAGCTGTTTTGCAGGTTTGCAATAATTTTCAGGTTTTCTAACATATCTAAATCTATTACATATATTCAAGAATACATTCTTATTGTGAAGTAGCAATTTTTTCAGAACAAAGGTTTGTGAAATTTAAAACCAAATTAATTAATCAATTAGGCCCGGTTGTTTCAAATTCGATCAAAGTAAGCGTAGAGTTTAAACTGAAATTTTACGTTCTCCACCAATCAGACGATCCGTTTTCGTAAAAATCTATGCTTTTATCGACCGCTTACTTTGATCGAACTTGAAACAACCGGGCCTTAGAAAGACATACAGAAAAATCAAAACGAAAAAATATTTTTTCGTGGATTTGATTTTTCTGTATGTCTTTCTAATTGGTCATGACGTTGTTTGACAAGAATTATAGATAAACATATGTGATCTATGGTTTTTGTCACTGTAATTTGTTTCATTTCTATGGTAACCTTTAATCTTCGCTTTGTTTTTACTGGTGTTTGCATGGTTTTTATATAAAAATTGCAGTGTTTATGACCTATTTTAATAAAATAACTATCTAAGAACATATCTAAAAATAATGGAGGACGGATTTTCACAAGGAAAAATCTGACAACTTATCGAAAATTAATGCTTTAATGTTGGATTCATTTTTCAGGAATGAATTTCTACATTCGGGTACTATATAATATATACAAAGCTTATTCACTGACATTATAGACATGAATGTAAAAAAACGAATGAACGTCTAAATACGCAAATTTGTTGTTACGTGTTATACGTCAGATAACATAAAACAGACACACCAAACATCACTTGCGAAAATAAGCATTTTGGCGGGAATTTAAAATCATTTTTTAATGTTAATAGACATATTGAAAGACAATATTTTTCATCAACGTATTTTCTAAATCAAAGTTAACATTTTTCTATTAACCCCCCCTGGGCCGCGGACGCACATATCCGACAGGCACAAAATAATTTATTTATCGACGGCCGCGTATCGAATTTGAAAAACGTAATTTTTTCCCAATAGAGAAATCCTGTTGTGACCTGTCGTTCCGTTTTCAACTCAAAAACATCACCGATTATATTTTAAATCAACAATCAAAACGGAAGTTTTTCTGCCGTCAAAATCGTATAGAGAAGTTGTAGATGTCGCCCCGATCGCGTGTTGTGCAATCGAAATTCAAATATTCCATCGTCAAGGTCACGCGCAATGTGCGCGGGAAATACGATTTATTTTTTCGATTTTCGATTTATTTGTACACGTATATACAAATATATACGATATGTTTTGCGATATTTGTCAGTTTTTGTTGGTTTATGATTCAATTGAATACTAATAGTGATTTATTAACAAAAATACACGCAATTTTGTTGCGTTTATTTGAAATATGTGTGTGTGTGAAAGTGTATCATATTTATGTGTTATGAGTTGCGATGTCCCGTCGTGTGCCGTGCCGTGCAACAAAATATATCATACAGAAGAAGATTATTATTATTAATAGTAGTGTTTTGTCTCTAATAAACAAATAAAAAAATTATTATTATTTTTCAGAAAATGTTGCGCTGGCAACATTATGGAAATTCAAAAAAAGATTATTTTTTTTACTTAAATGATAAAAAATCATTGCGTTTCGACACTTACGATAAAATAATATGAATGTGTGTGTGTTTTTTTTTA
>JADDOH010000197.1:0-75329 GCA_016648135.1 Agrypnia vestita
TCAGGGCAAGCTTTGTCTGACATTATCACAGACCGAGATTCTAAGGGAATGGAAGATACAGTTTTGTAAGTGAAATTTAAGAAGTGTCTAACCACTTCTGTTCAAACGTGGATTCTAGATGCCCCCCCCCCTGTAGGGGGGAGGGGGATGCGGCCCCAGAGCATAGCCGCATCCGGTGGTTAACTCCTGTTTAGACATAACCTCCCACACTAAGCTGCAGACCAAGATCAAGCCGAGACTCTATTGCTCCTGCTGGAATCCCCCGAAGTCCTCGCTTCCCGGCGACAAACATATCAGAAAGAAATCCCGCGTCTGATATTAAGGTTTGTATATTGTCCCGCGGGGCAGTCAAATTGACTGGTGTATAATGATGAGGATCCCACGTTGCGGCTACATGAGCCGGATTATTATGATGTTTACTGCTGATTAAAGGGCTGAATGAACTAACTGGGTGACTGGAAAAGACTCTCCCTTGAGCGCGTCAGTCAGAGCCATGTTAGCATCGCCAAATATCGTTGATGTGATTGATCCCACGGTGTAGTCTTATTGACTAGAGATATTAAATGATGGTAAAACAGCATGATTATTACAGTGATTGTGTAGTTCCTGATATGTTTCTCGCTGGCCGGGAAGAGAGAACCCCGAAGGTCTCTGTATACAGCAAGTTAGAAAAGGTGGTGACTGATGAGAATGATGGTGTTAGTAATGCCATTGCGCGTCTGAATGCGGTCCCTATCATAAAAATTGATTGTTAAACTGCTAACAGATCTCGTTCATTAAAGCGGCCCGAGCATAAGTATTGACTGTCGAACTGCTACCTGCATCTTATAATTTCTCGTTCATGAGGAACGTCCTATCTCGTCCTTGAGTACGGAGTTATTACATTCACACATACATTCATAACCAGAGCCCGAGCTCGTCGAGCCATGGGGAGTGAAAGAACGTAGGGGCTTCTTCCCTCCGGCTGTGTTTGAGGCACGACGCTCTGGTCCGATTCGAAATGCTTCACCTTTGCTTGACTGAACACATTTTAACTGTGTGGAGGCTTTGCGCAATTCTACTTAGACCCACCCAGAGTGTCTCCGCAGTCCCGTTCATCCCCTGGACCGAGAACACGCACCCCGTCATTTGATCCCAGTTACATACAACTACCTGTATCGCGAGTGTATCTCTCTCTTCAATCCCCTTCATTATTCCATTTATACAACAATCACGTGACTAACCTCGAGAGTCTAGCACCGGTAATAAGATCGCATTATGCTACGTTGGAAGTTATTATTGCACAACCGGACGAAATGCCTATTTCCCGCGATCCTATTCAATTTGTAAAACGCAATAATATGTATTTATATATGTTAGTAAAACGTTTGTAATGCAGAATGCACGTATGATGACCTCGCTTCTATCCCAAAGATAATTAAGATATAATCCCAACGTTACGTCCCGACATCAGTACCAATTTGTTTCCGCGTCCATTACCGTCGGCTCTGAACCCACGTAATGAAATGAATAGTGATTATGTGACCATGACAAATTATGTAGCACGAACATTCCATTTAATACACATAAGAAAACATCAGGAATAAATAATATTAAAGGTTCTTATCTTATTTCTGTAGTTGGTCTGCTTCTGAGATGGCATCCTGATCCGAAGTAATATAACGGGTCCTCTCCAAAATTGATCAATTACCAGCGCCTGTGTAGCCCTTCATTTCCCTTGTATATATATTTTAATATCAGCGCCTGTAAAACTGTATTAGATCCTAGAAACAAGAAAACTATTCCCTCTACGCCGAGCACATACAGAACATAAACCCCTTCAATCTAGTTCATCCACGGTTATGCAAAAAGGCGAAAGAATAGTAATAGTAAAAGGTCCTTAACTGACAGAAGTTGAAGTTCTCTGCAAACTGCCCATATCTTCTAGTGGCGCCTGTGTATTCCAATAACAACTTTCCAGTCATGTATTTAACATAACGTCCTCCTTGTGTGTATGTGTGCTGCAATATCTGTCATCCAGTTAGTGATTCCCAAAATAGTGTTTTCCTTGTATATATATATATATTTCAATATCAGCACCTGTAAAACTGTATTAGATCATAGAAACAAGAAGACTATTCCCTCTACGCCAAGCACATACAGAACATGAGCCCTTTCAAACTAGTTCATCTACGCCGTATAGTGATATCACAAGCAGACATAAACAATACAACCACAAGCATGCCTGCGTCCCGCCGACTGGACGCCTGTGTTTTCCAATAACAACTTTCCAGTCATGTATTTAACATAACGTCCTCCTTGAGTGTATGTGTGCTTCAATATCTGCCATCCAGTTAATGGTTCCCAAAATAGTGTTTTCCTTGTATATATATTTCAATATCAGCACCTGTAAACCTGTATAGAATCCTAGAAACGAGAAGACTATTCCCTCTACGCCAAGCACATACAGAACATAAGCCCTTTCAAACTAGTTCATCTACGCCGTATAGTGATATCACAAGCAGACATAAACAATACAATTACAAGTATGCTTGCGTTCTCCCCCACCTTGGTGGAAATATTCGCATTCGTATTCACCGAATAGTAGGCCTGATATTCGTATTCATGAAGGTAGTATTCGTTGCATCAAGGTTATTATATTTACAAGTATGTTCAAGTTCCCCCCCCCCACCTTGATGGAAACACTCGCATTCGTATTCTCCGAATAGTAGGCCCGATATTCGTATTCGTGAAAGTAGTATTCGTTGCATCACTCTCAATAATAAAATCATATAGATAAAAAATTACGGTAACTCATAAAAATATGATATTACTTATATTAAACGAACAAAGCAAAACAATCTGTCATATAAGTAAATAACGTGATCACGGAAGACCGAAGGTTAACTACCCCTGAACAAA
Source organism: Agrypnia vestita (assembly GCA_016648135.1). Classification (NCBI taxonomy): domain Eukaryota; kingdom Metazoa; phylum Arthropoda; class Insecta; order Trichoptera; family Phryganeidae; genus Agrypnia; species Agrypnia vestita. The sequence goes on from JADDOH010000197.1 coordinate 2,902, forward strand.
CCGCGAACTGCCCACAATAATGGAAAATGTTGTAGAAAACATTTCAAATATCTAATATTGAATGAATAAAACAATGCCATATGAATAACTATCGCGATTACGGAAGGCCGAAGGTTAACCACCCTTGAACACACCGCGAACTGCCCACAGGCCTGATATTCGTTTTCGTGGGAGTAGTATTCGTTGCATCACTCTCAATAATAAGATCATATAGATAGATAACAAAGCATTCTTTTGCATAAGGATACATCCGCCCTGAAGAATCTCTCGTACATTCCGAACCTCGCGACATTGAATATACATAATTATTCTGAATTTTAAATCCCACAAACAAACACGAAACACCCTTCGTCAGTAAAATATTCCATTTTAAAGCCTTTATATCTTTGGTAATATATGAATATCAAATTTAAATGATTTTCCATATGAACAGCGACAGAATTATATATTTCATAAGCGTTATGCAATAATTCACCCGCTGGAATTATCACAGTCGCCATATTACGATTTCTTGTATATTGAATCTGAAGCGCGTATAGTAATAATTATCCCTAGGCCCAAAATACGTAACAAAACAATCCACAACATGTATCTTGTTCAAATAAACCACATAAATACTCCGATCCCAATTATTTCCAAACAATACAAATCATATAGAAATCCGTGTATTCAATCGCCAGTATAGATAACAAAGCATTCTTTTGCATAATTGAAAGTTACACAAGTATTAGGAAAGAACGCCCGCTGGATTATCACGCAAAACTATGAATTATTAAATCTGATGAGCGCTTAGTAATATAAGGTTCCAAATATGATACACACAAAAGGCAATAGGAATAAATAACATTGGAAATGCTTATCTGTTCACTGTTCCAATTCTCTTTGAATTATTATCAACCTCTGGCTTTTTCCTCGATCCAGCCAAATTATCTTCCTTACTTCGGACTCTCCTCGACAAAGCCTCCGCCGACCTTCAAGCTGAAAACTCAAGTGCCGCTTTCTAATTTGTAACGCCTAAAAATAGTCCCTATCTCGCGCCATCTTTGATTCCAACTAGCGTGTAAAAGTCAAAGTCTAACTCTCAGAACCATCCTCATTGGTCAGATTCGTTACGCGGATAACCGCCTTTGATTGGCTCGCTTCGCCAAACTAAAATAACATAAAGCCTGCTTTACACGCCCGCGTGCAGAAATAATAAAGCTCGTCCGCACCTACTTATCCGGCAAATATTTAATTATAGAGTATTTAACGGTTTGTGAAGCTTCTCTTTATTATAAACTTTAGCAGATAGATATATTCGTATAATTTTTCAGCAATGTCTATTTGAATAGGCCAATATCGTTACAAGTCCTTGCTGACAAAAAAATACCTTAATAAAAGCTTATAAAAATATGTACCCGCAATATTTGCTGATACGAGTAAAAAGGATATGAACGATATGAAAAATGTATAGTAAAAATAACCAAAACTTATTAGATTACTAAAAAAATCAGTTGCAACAATATAGTCTTCACCGGATTCGAATCTGAAATTTATATTGCCGATAGAAAGCTTTATAGTTTAAGGGAAGATATAAAAGTAACTAATATAATAGAACACGCCATAAAAATTAATGGCAACGGGCAGAGCACATCGCTCCGAGAACGATGTATTGGACAAATGCAATTATAAAATGTTACTCGAAGGAAATCAAGAGACCAACAGGCCGCTCTAAGACCTAAAGCATCGCTGCACTTTTGAAATCATCAATCTTGTAGCAGCAATTAACAGATGATGAATATATTATGTATACCTACAACACGTTTATATTATGAGTTAGGTGCTTATCGATATAATAATCTATATTATTAAGTTAATTGATATAATTATATAAAATGATGATATAAAATGTACCTCAACTGCGTTATGCTTTTAACTTATATTCAGTAAAGGGTTATGAATTTATACAACATTAGATATTATTGAGTTTATTGTATATAATGATTCCCAGATGTCCCTTATCTTTAGAATTATGGCTTGTACCTGGACCCTTTGATGGTCAGATCATAACTGAAGTTCAAAGAAGAAAGAACTGTTAGTCTGCGTGTTGTTTCGGTACATCTTCATGAACAACGCATTATTTTTTAATTAGTGTATACTTGTCTTTCAATAAAAGTAACTGCAGAAGTACCCCGAGTTGTCATTATAAAATCTTCTTTATTGGCACGTAGCAAATAGAACAATGAACGGAGAAAAGTAAGATACACTTAGAGAGCTTAGAAAGCGGTTTATAATGATGAGTATGATAAAGTATACATGAAAATTGCATTTGATATATTTAGGCACGGCTTTGAAGTTGTCAGTTTGAGCAGAATTTACGTCTCGTCGAGGGAATTTTAAATTATTTATCGAGAAAACTGCTCCTATTGAAATATTTTCTCATAGCCCGTTTCACACGTATATTATACTTCGTCTGCATTACGTCACACCGCCTACAGAACAATACCTACCCCCGTGGCTGCGAACAACACCGCTGAATTTCAAACTCCACCACCCCGAACAACTTCTCCGAGACACCTGATCAAAAGTTCAATCGGCTCGACAGAGTAAGCCGCCCGATCGATCTCTCATTCTGATCCTTTGTATCTGAGCGCATAGTTTTGGCTCATCTTTGTGGGTTAACTATCCGCATCTGGACAAGCTATAACACTCGTAAAAAGCGCAAAATAAAAACACAAATGACATGGTGAGCGTGGCTCTCTCGAGGGAGGAATACTAAATAAATCATTTCAAGTTTTTTAACATATTTTTATATCTTTATTTTGCTTCCTGGGAGGAGTTGGAATAATTACGAACGTCAGTATATATTATCACACGAACTGCTACCACACGGTAGCGTGTTACCTGCGGGGAAGGATTCGTGTTAGAGCAGAGGGGAGGAGCTATTTGGACGAGTCGTAAATCGTTGAACATCCACACGAATCAACATTCACACGAACGATAGGAATTTTCAATATTTATAAGAAAGTAATATAAATGAGAATGTAAAAACCGTTTAGGAATAACCATTTATAATAAGTTTTGTGTTGCTGCTCATGTATTGAAGCCAAGCTTTTAGAAAAAAAATGTCTGTGCTCTGTAATAACTTCATCAATTTTGGATCAGGATCAATTGGATTAAATCAGTTCATGAAACCGTTAGAAACGAGACGTGATAAGATCAACAGAAAAAAGGAAATACAAGTTATCGTTTATTATGAATAAATTATCATTCAAAGAAAATCAAAATTTTTAGACAATTATTCGCAGTAGTCATTTTTCATCATCTACTGCACCTACTTACGCTATGTCAGTGGTCAATCTTTTGTTTTGATTTATAATTGATGAGCACTTTATTTTTTTTTTTGTTTTTCTTTCTTTTGTTTTGTTTTGTTTTGATTTATATAATTATAAATATAACTTATTTCTTTTGTTTTGATTTATAATTGATGAGCAGTTTATTTTCGGAACTAAGCAAAATAAAATAAATAGGCAGGGTTATTTGTAAAACATGAATAACCTGGCATAACTATATTTCAGCCTTGACATGCGACATCAAAGTTTGCATTTCTTTTTCAATATTTCTGACTTAGGTACATTTTTTAAATGTTGTACTATCATTACAGTAACTTATATCGAATATCAAAAAATCATTTCCGTTAATACAAGCCATACAAAATAATAAAATAAATCAATCCCAAATTCCAATTGGAATTTTGAATTGCAACGAATGAATTTTTCGTAATCGATTTAAGTAACTGTAATCATAGTTCAACGTTTTGTAAAAAATAAGTCAGAAATATTGAAAAAAAATTGATATTGCATAACTCCATAGGTCACGGTCGCTTGAACATTTTGACTCATAATCAAGGCGAAATATAGTTCTACGAGGTTTTTAATGTTTTCAGAATAACCCCGTATAAGTGTTTTATTGGTCGGTATTCGAGAAAAAGATGAAAAGTGATGGGTATCATTTAGAAATATAATTTTCATAATATAATTATAATAATTTCCTGGCACTGAATTTCTCAAAATAAAATAAAATACGATAGCGAAGTGAATGGCTATCAAAGTGGCGTACCCAATTCGTGCTGTGTTCCAGCATCTGATAAGGGTGTTGTCATCCCGGGGGTGCAAAATACACGCGCCCTGCACCCGGAGAACTTATCATAACTTGGGTGACGAAGCTCCACGCTTTGCTTGAATATCAGAGTTCACTTCCATAGTCCATACATCAATCTATTTCTAGTTGTATTACATCTCACACGTGTCCATTATTGTATTATTTTTAATAAATATTTCAAACTTGAAAAGAAAAGAAGAAGAAGAAAACTATCATGAAATTGCCCCATGCTGTCAACAATTTTAAAACATTTTTTCTACTTGAAATTGTAACGGTCATACTAGAAACATCTGGTCTCTGGGTAGTGCAGAAAGGGATTCTGAATCGATTCTCGAATCAGGCAAACTCACCCCGCTCAAAAGCCGACAATGATGAATTCATCAATTTTTTACACAAAAATTTAAAGTTTTACTAACACTTATACTCGTTCTTTTGTAGCCACCGCAGACTTTTTCTGAAGCTTTGAAGTATTTGATTTTTTTTTAGCTTACGAGTACCTAGAATTATAGCCATTGTTTTAACGTCAAGGATGGTTAACCCTACACTTTTTTAATTATGTTTCTTTAGTATCCCTCGAGAACTCCCCAGCATCCCGCACTAAAGCGTCACACTATCCAACTCTTGAAATGTAAACACACACGTACACATACGATGATTGTTTTATATTCAAGCAGAAATTTTAATTTATTGTTTGTTTCGACTCGGTTTGAATTTTCACCACACATGTATTTTATATTCTCGCGTTAAAAATGTAAGGCCAGTGTTAAAAGTGACAAAATAGTGAAAAGATATATATTTTTATTAAAAAACCAAACTATGTATCTATTAACTAGTTTGTTGTAGCATTGCAACGTTCGCCTAGTGACAATATATATATATATATATATATATATAATATCGAGTAGCTTGTTGGTCTTGTGGTTAGGTAAGGAACTCCAGACCAGCAAGTTAGTCCTATTTTCATAGCACAAGTATTTAGCTTAGTTTAAAAATAGTAAGAATTTTTATTCGATACGTTTTCCGAGTTCACAACTCTTCATTAAAAAAAAATATTTGTGGTCAAAGATTTGATTCCCAATCAGCGAGTTAATTATCTCTTTCACAAAAGTACTATCCATATGTACTTATATGTATGTATATACTATAAATGTATATTATGTGTATATGAGGATATTTTATTTAAGTACTAGCTGTTCGTATCCGGCATTGCACGGGTCAAAGATTAAGTTAAAACTAAGTGTGTGAGGGGAAACAAAGGTTTCATTGATTGTTCCAACAAAAAAGAAAGTGAGAAATTAGTAATTTAGAAAAAAAAACAAATCAAAATAAAACAATAATTAATATTCTGCATAAAAAGGAGTGGAGAGAAGTGGAAGGATATTTTTATTGGTTTTAGTGTTCTATTATTATTGTTCATTTTTTAAATGTGTAATCATTGTGTAAAGTAGTAAATTAAGCCAGCCAAGACAGGCCGTAAGCCCTGTGGATGCCCATAACAAGCTTCGTCTCTGTGAGACATAATACATCATAATTACTTTATAATTTAGTCCAGAAAAATAAAAATATTTTTTGACTGATACAATAGCAATAATAAGTTCACTATCTCGTATTATACGGTTATAACAAATCCTTCAGAACAAATGGTATTTTTAAGCCTGTATTAATCGTTCTTTCCCTGCACCCTCCTTTTCATTTTTCCAATAACCATCCCAAGGGTATCGTGGACCCCACCCTTAAGTATTGTGAAGTACAGTAATCCCTCGCCACTTCGCGCTTCGACTTTCGCGACTTCACTCTATCGCGATTTTTTCCAAATATTGTCATATGTATGACTTTTTGTATAAGTTTTATTTTTAAAAGTTCTCACTGCATTTCAGAATTCATATTGGATCAACATTAATAAAATACTTTTTGCAACGCCCGTACAAATGCTAGGTCCCTGCCGCTCCAAAATAGTTTTATATTTTACCTCTTTTATTAGGTCTCCACCCATTGTTTTAATATATTTCTCGAAACTTTCGCGAATGCGGTGAGCCACTTAGTCAACATCCGATGGAAGCGGATGTACTTTTTGCCCTGCAACCAAAATTCGACCTTATCGGTGGTCTGATATGCCATTCATTTTGGAAGGGTGAGTTTCGTGTAAATTGTAATTGATTGAAATTTTAGTATTACCAGTATTACATATGTATATAATAATTAGTAATACTTACTAGTATAATGGTGACTAGATGGTTTTTATTTCATGTGCAGAGTATTTAATTAATACCCTTATTTAAAATGTGGTAAATAGATTTTCTAAGCTCTGATTACGAAAATATTCAATTTGTTTACAAAGAACCACATTTCGTGGATATTCACTTACCGTAGTATATACCGTAGTCTAGAACGTATTAACCGCGTTAAACGAAGGATTACCGTACAATTAAATATATCTTTTAGAATATGCCATAATTTGCGGGACCGCTAAATTAAATTTGATTTAAGAATTATGTGGCAAACATTTACTGAAGTACGTCACACAGACTGCCTTTATGAATCCCCATCAAAAATATTGAAATTAAGTGTTTTCAAATTTATTGAGTTTTTAGGTACCACGTTTTGGTATCAAATTGAATTTTACTAAGATAGGTACCTACTTTACATGTGTTCAACAATAAGTTAGATGCGCAAATCTCATATGATTCATTGAAGAAATTTAATGTTTTTAAGCATTTTTTTTCAGTCAATTTAACAAAGCATTGGACGATTACAAAAAGATTTTTTTTCAATATGCGTGAAAATATATATTTCATTAAATATATAATACGAAACTGTAAGAAATTTTCACTTTTTATTTTTTAAATATTGAATATTATTAATTTTGTTTCAATTTTCAATTATTAACTTTGTGTTATTTGATTTTATGAACCTACTATTAAGTATCTATAACACACTTTATTGAGTTTGGTTTAATTCCTTCAGATAACGTTTAAAAAATTGAGATGGTAAAGAAATAGGACACATTTTTTAAAAAGATCGACATGAAAAACGAGAATCTTTTTTCAGTCTGTTTTGCCATTATTATTATATATTCGCCAAGAATTAAACTATATAAGTTACTTTATTATGTTTGTATATATGGCAGTTCTTTATGGTGTAACATAATCATTATAAGTTTATAATAAATTTAATATTGTTATACATCTTGAGTTATTTTATCACAAAGAGCAACCCCGTTCATCATCTGTTATTGATTATATTTTTATAAAGGAACCGCTCCTCTTGAAACTATTGTAGTGACAAAATAACTCAACGTGTGGAAATAAATATATTTATTTTGTCTGATTTAACTGTAAATAGCTGCGGATATTTTATACGAACCGTAGGTTTTTCCGAGAAATGATTCTTAAAATGATTCGAAAAGTTATTGAATTCTTATTCAACGTCATCAAAAGGACGACCTTTACCCGCGGAGGTAAATGGCGGACTGCTTACGGCTTTCGAGGCTGCAAATTATATGCGCTTTGTTGTGGAGTGTTTACTTCTTCCACAATAGAGGTCGCCAGTGTGCAATAATTTGCGGCCTCGAAAGCCGTAATCAGTCCGCCCTCTACCTCCGCGGGTAAAGGTCGTCCTCCTGATGACGTTGAATAAGCATTTAAAGAAACGTCGAGAATCGTTTCTCCGAAAAAAATACGGTTCGTATAAAATATCCGCAACTATTTACAGTTAGATATGGCTAACGACTGTAATAACAACCTTAACTCTTTAATATTTTGTCTATATTAAAATTTATTATATATTTTTTCATGTTAATTATCGGGTTTAAATAGTGAGATATTTCGTTTTTCCCCAATTGTATGAGTCCTTAACAATTCGTTTTTTTTCTCATACAGCTTTATAACTATCGAAACAGCTCGCATTCTGTCATAAGGCGGCGTCCCTTCGTAAGGTTAGCATCACAAGAAACACGCGGAAAACTGACCGGTGATAAATTACAGTTTCCAACCCTCGCTTCTCAATATTAATGTTGCGTTAACATTCAGGCCGTGGTCAATAATTCAAACTGAGAAATAACAGTCGATAATAAGGGTCCGATTCGCTCTAAAGTATACCCCGTGATTGATGGCGGGGCAAGGGTCTGACAACAACATTACTGACATCTTTGACACATTAATTACTTCCAATTAGTTAAGGCCGTGTAACACTAAAGGGGTAAGCCAGGCAGGGCAGGCTCCGAGTACTCACGCCATGGTGGTACGTACAGGTTGCCATTAACTAGAGAGCCTTGTATTATTTTTGGCTTTAAAATGTTTGCACATTTTGTACTCAAGTCAACCATTTTAGAGAATTTTTAGTTCCCTTCAATTTAAAAGGTATTCTTTAATTAATGTTTTATTTATTAATTTTGAATCTACATGAAAGAATATTGACTGATTCCTAGTGGACCAGGTAGCTTCCTGTATGCTGCTAGCTTCCATATTATTAATCGAACGCAACTTGTTAATTATATCCATTGAAATATACCTGTCTCAAAAAAGCATCATAAAAACCATTTTAAAATTTCCAATGAGAACTCCGTCGAAAGAGATTTCCAAATTTCTTGACGTTTCTTTCGTTGACGAATTTAAAAACACAAAACCAAACAATCGAACTCCGACATAGTATTTATCCTCCAACCTTGAATAGAACCTTATTAAAAAAATATACTCGTTATAAATAAAATTAAAAATTTGGTATTTTCAAGTATTTACCCCGACCCTACTAGGAACAAGGGAACGAAGTTGGTGATGATGATGAAGGATTAATTATTATGACAATAATAAAGAATTTTATTTATTTGTTAAATTTATCGTTAAAAAATCGTTAAATCAGTATAGTCAGATCGAGAAGGAATCATTTCAGATCAAATGAGAGGCATCGAAACTAAGTTCCTACTATGCCTTTGATGAAAATAGAGAATGGCTTGTTTGATTTTCTGTCAAATAATGGCAGTATCAACATTAACAACTGCTCTTGAAAACATACTTGAACGTTATACAAGCATTTTATCAAAATCGTATGAGCTACGAAAACTTCCATCTCAAATTAGTGTATTCCATGGTAGCTTATATATCTCTCAAAGTCTAAAATTGTCCCTAAACTAACTTACTGATCAAGATCAGGACAGAGATCGCGTCTGGTACTTAGTAGATGAGCATCCGGATAAAACAAGAGGCACGTCCAACAAATAATTTGTTATTTATTTTAAAAAATTCGGAGATATATTAAAGTATAATTATTCGAGACATTACAAAAATTATGCATTCAATCTTTAGTATCTGACACTTATATAATTACTAACAGATAAGCAATCGGTTATCGCCGATCGCTTGCTGCTAGGCCCTGCGGGCAGCTATCTGGGCCGCTACGCGGCCATTGCTATTAGATTGCTGCTTGATAGTGATAGTGTGCTTGATAGTGGCCGCTTCGTGGCTGGTAGTGATCGCTGTGAGTAGCATGGAGGGCGATTTGCAGATTCGCACACCAATGATGGGCAATTCGCAGCCATTGATGGCCACTACGCAGTATCTACTTGCTGCAAGATCATGCGATTGGCTATGGCAGTCGCTTCGCAGCCAATGACAAATGTTCTTATGACGGAATTGGTGAAAATTGTATTGTGTAATGTGATCACTTTACAATTTATACAATATACAATACAATACACAGCAAGCCAGCTCATACAAGTCTTAAGCCCTGGGCCACTTTTTAAATACTTCCATACACATTTCCCATATAAATTGCATCGTCTCTATGAGACTTCCATAATAATTTATCTTAATTAATATTAGAGGATTATATAAAATTGGTTTTTTCTAGCCAAATTTCAGAACAGCATATTTCATATCTTTTATAAATCCTTATCCGCCTCCCCCGCCCGCGCGGCCGACCCGGTTCCAAAGATCGCTCTCAATCGGCCGAGAATAAAACTGTACACAACAGCTTTACAGCGAGCAATTATTCCGATGCCAGAAACAACCGCCCCATTTCACAATGGCCATCTGCGACCGATATAATCAGGGCGCGCACTCCGGTGTATGGACCCCCTTACATTAAGAAAGGTTTAGATAAAACGCTGGGCTTAGCAAGATAATTGATTACAGCAGGGTTTAGACTAGGCGCCTACATTACGTCGCCTAACTTCCCTATTGTCCTACGAACATATTTTATAATTGATTCGAAATCTTTATAATGACGCAATTATTTGTAACTTGGATATCCACGAAAATATATGAGATTTATGTAAATTTTGTGTTTTTAAATACTTTATTAACTCACTCATGATATTTCATGTAAACAACTATGTACGGAATACAATTTCAACTTTAATTGGATTTGATCATTTTTTTCCACCAGCACTTACTGCGTACCAGTGAAAGGAGATCGATCGGTGATGGCATAGGTTTCTTTAAATAAAACATTCGTACTTACGGTTCTGTTTTATAATATTTACACAAAAAAATTCACATTGAGATACTATTAAAATATTACACGTATTCAGAACTATTTTAAGTTATATTGTATAGAGAGAACCAATGCAATGCATGCAGCTGGATTGCCGAAGCGGGATTGCCGCGACTTCCCGTCGTGCCTAATCCATAGATTTATTATTTAAGATGTCCGTTTGGAGTTGCCAAGGCCAGCGTCTAGAACAAAGTTTTTATAGTAAGAAAAAATCTCGAATAGAGGTTATAAATTGCTTTTAAAAAATTTAAATGTAAACAAAATATTTCGAATTAGGTACCTACACGCCATTTGACGACAAAATGTTTGATGTTTACTAAAACTAAAGTCACTTTTAATATTGGTTTAATATTAGAGTTTTCAAATGCTTTGCAAATTTTAAAATTATTTTAATTTACATAAACGAGCGATGCTTCTTTTCGGGCAATTATTTTTGGTAGTTCCTGGTTTTAAGCTATCTTGATATTTATGGACACGTTTGTTTCATTCTATGTAAGTTACCGCGATGCATTTTTTTATATGGTTGCACCAAAACGGACGGGTTTTGATTCACACAGAAGCCAAAAATGTATCACGGACATATTTTGTGTGTATTTTGGTTTAATAGTTCACAGCCGACTGGCAGAAGAGTAAGAGCAGTCTAACTGGAAGACTTCACATACGGTGGACAACCGGGAGAGAGTCCAATAGAAAGTTCAGAAACAGGAGCATTACGGAGGTATTTTGACCCGGCATATACGTATGATATGCATTATAATTATAAACTTTTTTTTTTTTCTTTTTTCTTTTTTCTTTTCTTTTTTCCTCTTTCTTTTGCCCTTTAATTGGGGTCGACTTTCCTTGTCTCTGTCACGGAGAGTCTCCTGACTTAATTATGTTGACGTACTACATCTCTTTGTTGATGTTTAACCACCCGATGGACGTCTTTTTTCTCGTTTTTTTATACAAATGTAATTTAAATATGGTTTTGTTGATATAATCACCTGATTGCCTGGCTTCATTCATGAAATTCCGTGAAACCAGTTTTTTTATGTGTTATCGGTTTCTTTCATTTAGCATCTGTCCCCTTAGATCTCATCATTATTTATTATTTTATTTATGTTAATATTTACTTTATTGACATGAAAATATACCTATGTCAACTAGATTCATCTATGTCAATGAAAGAAATCAATAATGTTTTTATACATCTTGCTTAGAAACATAAAATTTTCTGATTTCCTGGGACCCGGGTGTCTAAAAACGATGCGTAATGTATGCATAATAAAAAATAATTATTTAAAAAATACGTATTATTCCGGTATTATCTTTATCTTTCTAATTGATTCATCTAATTTGTTTTAAATGTCTTATAATTCTTTTCAAATGTTGTTACTTTTTCTACTGCTACATTTTAAAGAATTTTCATTATAAAAATATTCTAATGATCAGAATTTAAATCAAAATTATTATTTTTTTTACATACATAAATTTACAAAAAAATTTACTATTCAAACCAGGTTTTAATTCTTCTTCTTCTTCTTCAGCCTTCATCTCTCCACAGCTAGATTCAGGCTTCTTCCAAACCCTTCCATCCTTCCCCGTTGTTTGCTTCTTGTAGCCAATTGCCAATTCTTTCCCCCCACAGCGGCTATATCATTGGCCCATCTCTTATGAGGTCTTCTGACATCTCTTTGGTTTTCCCAAGGCTTCCACTTCAGAATTTTGGGAATCCATCTTGTGGGATCCTGCCTTGCTACATGCCCTGTTAATTAAAACAATCAACCTTATAATCACACTGTATAATTGAATAACTAGATACTAGTGAATTAACCGACATTAAAATTTTCAATAATATTATATATTCTTTTATAGATATTTAAATAATTACGATTATGTACATGGTTCGATTTTTTCAATACGCTTTCAATATATACAATAAGCTTACATGCTCTAGTAAAAAATGGGTTACGGAAGCAATTCATCCTGAGGATTTTTTTCAAAATATTTAATTCTAACCCTTCTTCACCTGAAACTGGACGTAGAACACCCCAGAGCATCTCCGGTGATTAGGCCCGGTAAAATATTACGTTAATGACGTGATCATTATTGCTAACGCGCGTCATACGTCACTCATATTAAAATGGCGCCCATTTCGCCTCGAGGATTATGATGTCATATTCGTGTGAGACTTTCTTGGCTCACTTATCACATTAGGATTCATCGCAGGGGATTAGGGGATATTTTTTCATTCCATATAATAAAGCTGAATTATTTTTCATATTTTTTTTTACTTTTAGAATTATGCACCGACAGCTACTCGGTTTGCGTATATAAGTTATTGTTGTCTATTGGGTAAACCGGTCCCAATTTCGTGTTGCGATTAATGTACAGTCGATAAAACAGTTGTTTCATGTATTCATGAATGTGGATTATGTAACTACACCAATTTAGACCATCCGATAATAGTTCAATGCCTTTATTTAGTAATATAAATATAATTTAATTTTTATTAGAAAACAATATATTTACCAAAGAATTAATTTCAATTTAATTCGAATAATTAAATTAACAGCGCAATACTGCAATCACAGTTAATACTTCGTCAGTATTCTCAGTTGCCTCAGATGGAGAATATATTACGAGCTCGTATACGAACAAAGGCTGTCGGGTCTCTGCTACAGATTGGGTGGACCTCCGCTGAGCGTCCACAGACTTTTTTTTATTATTTTTTTTATTTATTCACTTGCTCCCGGAGCTTCTCTCTAAAGAAAAATAAACGTCCGAAAACGCAGCACCTGTTCATTCCATGAATCTATTAAGGTTCCCTAAACATGCATGGAGAGTTATGTTGAATGAAGTTATCAAATCGAAAGTGGTGGTGTTTGAGAAAGATTTGATATGATTATAAATTATGAATGTTTAGTTTTAAAAATAGGTTTAGAACGTCATCAAAAATAGAGTGATTACATAAAATAGGAGAAAGGAGCTTTGGATGCAATCATGGTCAAAAGTTTGTCATACGAAGCAAGACTGGCGGTGCATAATGGCGTTCTGGTGCCAACATGAATGCGTAGAAGTGAAATTTGATTTGATTTAAAAGAACGAAAATAGGCTGAATAAAATAGCTTAAGGGCATGTGTATAAAATCCGTGTACCTACTAGAGTCTGATGTATAGTGAGTAGAGAGAATCGCCAAATTGAATGAATAGCTCTTAATAGCATAATCGATATAATAAATAAAAGCTCACAGATATAGTTGGGTTGTATTATACATGTGTTAGAAAAGTTAATAGAGTTAGAAAAGGATCATAAATAAAGTATTGGCAATTAGAAAAGTAATTCACCGCGAAAGACCTGGCTTGATGACTCTGTAATGTTTTTTTTTTTAAATAGAGATGATTAGATAGAGACAGATTTTCGAAAGTTTCTTGTTGGTCTTGATACATTGTCCAACATTAAAGTAAATTAAAGTGAAATATTAAAATATTTGAAGACACTAAAGGGAATTATATTTTAATACACGTAGCATACGTAATATAATACACAATGTTTATAATATATAAAACCATGATCAATCCTGAATACCTGCACCATCTAAACTCACCTTACTCTGCAGTTTAAATTCATTTTCCTGATGATACACATATCTGGTTATGTTTTAAAGTACCTCGCAGAGTAAACCAACTCTCAAAAGTCATTAAATAAAACGAAGCATATCTACAACGGTCCACGACGTTGGTACACCTGGATGTTATTAAAAATTGTGGAGAAAAATTAATATCAAGTTGTAATTTTAAATATCGTGGCTTGGTTGGGTTTACATCATTTACAACTAATTTTTTTATTTAGAATTATATGTTTTAATTTCTTCAATATGAGCAAAATGATTTTGCAGTGATTTTACAAGCATAATTAATAACAATATACTTAAGATATATATTATAAATATCTCATAGAGACAAAGCTGTTTTTGTATGGGAAAGTAGGTAAGGAAGTCTTTTTTTTGGATGTTAATTGATAAGTAAGATGCTGACAGATGATCGGGAGCTGTATGGCTGAAAAGTCATCATTAGGCCGGCGCCACACAACGCGGATCGTCCGCCGCGTCTCTTCATTTCTTTCTACACAATATGCGCTTATCAAACACACTACGCGGATGATCTGTTGATCAATTTACTTTGCCGATTTGACCCGACCGAAAAGACGCAGTGTGGATCCGGCCTAAATCTGAGAATACAACACTACTAAGAAGCAATACAAGAAAATATTATAAGAAATGGTTGGGGTATGTAATTAAAACATTGTAACTAATTGAAGGCATCCCTTTAAAAAAGGGTCTATATAGTACATCAGGTAACAAAGTGATTTTATTAATTTAAAATTATCTATATAACAGTATGCATCATGTGCGGTATTTATTTTCCGTGATTTCAACTCAATCTTGCCGAAATTCGACCTCAGAAGTTACAAAGCTAACGTGGAAAAAGAGTAATTAATATAAATTAACTTTGTTTAAACCACTTATTTATTGAAAAAAATCAAAATGTTTCAAAGCCAATGGCTTCTTCATCAGGAAAACAAAAATAAATTATTATTATTTTTGTTTTCCTGATGAAGAAGCCATTGGCTTTGAAACATGTTGATTTTTTTCAATAAATAAGTGGTTTAAACAAAGTTAATTTATATTAATTATAATTATGTTACCACAAAATAAATTTGCTACATTTGAAGAAGAAGTGGAAAAAGAGTCTTTATTCCTCTATATTCATCGGGTAGTAATAAATATTATGGTTGCCGACAGTTCCAATATGTCACTGGAATTGCTTAATAACACGAAAAAACTAAGAAAACAAAAATTAAAGTAAGTGAATTTTAAAAATGAAAAAATCGGAGATTCTGGTTATTTATTTCACAAAGTGTTTATTCTCTCTCCTGTAATTTTTTTTTTTGCATATAGACCCTTTTTATACTGACGCCTTCAATTAACAAAAGGGTTCTCCTTCCCTTTTCCCCGTTTAAAGTTCGTGTTGTGGGCGGATATTATGTGGAAGAATGTAAGGCAACTATTGGTTCAAGCCATGAAAATTTCAGAATTCAGGAGTAAACCTCATTTCCGCAAATCATTCTTCATACGACTCAAAAACGTTACCTGGCTTATTGAAAATGTTCACAAGAGGAATAAGTCGAGCCGTAAAAGATGTATACGTGTCAAATGCGCGGTTGGATTCAGCAAGTTGACAACCATAGTTGACATTTTACAGAGCAATCGATATTAAAAGAATGTGAAATGATTTTTACAGTCGAATACCGACCTAAAATAATATGAATTTACATGTCACGTGACAGACTTCGTTAGCCTTGGAATCAACACACTCTTTACTTGTGCGGTGATTTTATATCTCGTTTCATCTAAAACATAATTCTTTATTTTATTTATTAAGTTTTATAATTTCTCAACCATAAATAGTGAATTCTGTAACACGCTTATTCCCTTTATTCTCAAAAATGTTTTTAATTTTACATTTTATTTAATATCACAATAAGATAACGTAGGTTAAAAATAGATCAATTGTATTGAATAGATAATTTTTACAAATTTATTTTATTTTTATTTATTATTTATTTAACGCCCTTAAGAGCTTTTACAATATACAGAATATTATTTTTTTAAATAACATAAGACAGTTAAAATAATAATACAGTTAAAAGTTACAATAATAATAGTTAAAAGGTAATAATAATAATAATAATACAGAAAAACATAAGAAAAACATAAAAACATAAGATAAAATTATAATAAAGTTAAAGGTACAAATAATAATAGTTAAAGGTAAAATAGAAAGATTCATTGTCCATTTCCATTTCGTTGGGATGTAAACAATTTTATCAGCTTTGTCCTATAAACAGTTATAATATCAGCAAAAATGTCAGCCGCCTCTGCATGCCCATTCCGTAATGAGTGTAATCTGGGAATTACAGAGTTTACTAATGCATTAGTTCTGACACTTCCACTATAATAGAACAATGCACTGTGTCTTGATGACCTCGATGGAGCATATAAGTCGATCAGACTAATAATCTGGGGGCAATCAATCAAACTATTTACGATCCTATAAAGAAATATTAGGTCTGTTACAGTACGTCTCACAGACAAGTTTAAAAGTTGTAAATAACTAAGGAGATATTCATAATTGATATCTTCCAAGCGTATATTTAATTTGTAATTAATAAATCTTAAAAAAATTTTTTGGACTCGTTCAATTGCCGTTGAATGATTAACATAGTGAGGCGACCAAATGATCGAGTTATATTCAACCTGAGGTCTGACAAGAGAAGTGTAGAGGACTTTACAAGTGCGCAGGTCAGTAAAGTTTTGTGCAGTTCTTAAAACAAATCCCAACATTTTGAGACCTTTATTAGTTATCAAGTCAATGTGGGGAATGAATGATAATTTAGCGTCAAAAATTACTCCCAGATCACTTATCTCCTCAACTGATACAAGGTTTACATCATTAATTTTGTAGGTGAATTTAATAGGAATCTTTTTTTTTTGTAAAAGTAATAGATTGGCACTTGGAGATATTTAGATAAAGTTGATTGTTGGTACACCATTTGAACAGGGAATCCAAATTTGTTTGTAGTTTCATACAATCGGACATACTTTTCACTGATCTAAATATTTTCAAGTCATCGGCAAATATCAGAAATTGTACATCATCAAAAATGTCAGCAATGTCATTTATAAAAAGGATGAACAGGATTGGTCCGAGGTGTGAGCCCTGCGGGACTCCACTCAAAGCAATGAATTCTTCTGATAATGACGAGTTAATCTTTACCGAAAGGCTTCTATTGCACAGATAGCTACCTAACCATTGTAATAATTTACCATGAATGCCCAATCTTTGGAGTTTATCTATCAATATAAGATGTGATACTTTGTCAAATGCTTTAGAGAAATCTGTATAGATTGAGTCTACCTGGTTTCCCTTTCCCAGTTCATTGGATATGTAATTTTCATACAGTAATAAATTAGTATCTGTTGACCTACCTGAGAAAAAACCATGTTGGAAAGGTGATGTTACGGGTTTTATTTGGTACATTATATTATTCAGTAAGAGTTTTTCAAAGAGTTTTGGTATTGATGATTGAATACAAATAGGTCTATAGTTTTTGATATCACTTTTAACACCCTTTTTGAATATTGGCATCAGGAAGCTACTTTTCCAGACATCAGGATAGCAGCCTGTACTCAAAGATAAGTTAAATAAGAGATATAACGGATAGGAGAGATGATCAACACAATTTATCAGGAATATTGGTGGTATCCTGTCTGGTCCAGCGCTTTTATTGTGATCCAGTTGTTTAATTAGAGTTAAAATCTCACCTTGATTAATATGGACATTAGATATATTTATTTGATCGGAAACCTCAACATTCGGTATATAATTATTAGACACAGAGGCACTATCATATACGCTTTTAAAGAAATCTGCGAACATGTTTGTTATATCATTTATGTTGTTTCCTACGACATTATTGAGGTACATTGTATTTGGTATATCAGTATCATTTTTTCTCAATGAATTTGTGTATTTCCAAAAATTTTTTGTGTTGTTTTGTATATTTTTCTCAATATTATCTACATAGTTATTGAAACACAGTTTTGAGAGAGCGGTACATTGCTTCCTCAATATTGTAAATTCAGTGTAATCGCACAGGTTTCGACTTTCTTTGTATATTTTGTGGGCAGATTTTTTAAGATTTGTCAAATTAATTAGCTCATAATTAAACCATTTAGGGTATTTTGATTTAAATTGCTTGCTTCTAGGAACAAATTTTTCTATAATTTGATAAATTGACTTGTAAAATTGATCAGCTGCGTTATTAATGTTTCCATTGGACAAGTTATTCCAGTCGATATCATCGTTTTGGAGGAATGACCGATCAATGTTTGAAAGATGAGTGTTAATACTCACATAATCTGCTTTACGAAAATTGAAAGATGTTTCTTCCTGGTTTGTGGGGGTAGCATTATGATTATGATTTGGGACACCTTCTCTATGAACAAATAATGGAAATTCTTATGGCGGGTGATGGGGGTCTGTTTGAAGAAGTGAGTCACCTGATATTTTTACAGACAATTTAGAATCACTGGAGAAACTAGATCCAGTAAGCAATGATTGACATTGTATATTGAGTTCACTTGAGGTAGTGCCAAGAAAGAGGATGTATCTAAAATTTCACGGGCGCTGTCTGACATAAGTGTATTGGTATAATTTTCATCATTCGTATCCCACTTAATATTTGGTAAATTGTAGTCACCAGTTAAAATGTAAACTGCTTCAGGATATTTTGACCTTATAATTTCAACATCTTCCACATGATTCTTGTATACTTGTGCATCGGATGAAGGAGGAATGTAAACACAGCCGATGATAATTTAGCAGTGTGAAGTTTTAATCAGGACGAAGACTTGTTCTATATTATTGTGTTTTGTAAGAATCTTAGATGACATGATTTTATTTGCTACAGTTATTAGTAGGGGAAGGTGGTGTCAAAAGTAACAGGTGTCGATTGTAACAGACGCCGTATATTTTTAAATATTGGTCATTTAATGGGACAAGCAGTACCGTCTATTAGACGGGATCAATAGCTATCAAAGAATGCTATTTTGCGTTAACATCAGTTTGAAAGTATCGGTATATTGTATATCATCGTATTTCGGCCTGGTGAAGTAAAAAAATCATTAAATAGTCATCTTTTTGTATTCGTCAAATTGTAAGTATTTTTTATTGTTTTATTGTGTGTTAGAATTCAGAATATTGTTTATTATCATGATGTGTATATATTTTAATGGTTTTTTTAATAGTTTAAGATAAAACATAACCTTAATGCAATGTGGCGAAAGGTGTCAATTGTAACAGTGTCAAGGGTGTCAATTGTAACATGTTACAATTGACACCTTCGAGATAATAATGTAATGTAATTGTAAGTTAATGTCATTTTGGATTCCTGGTTGTTAAAAATTGTTAAACCTAGAGAACGAAAGACAAATAGGGGAAAAACATCCAAAGAAACCTTTGAGAAGGCACATTTTTATAAAAGATTTTATAAAAAAATGGAAACGTGTCAATAAGAAAAGCAGCCAAGCATATCGAAATATGACACGTATCTACTCATAGATACATGGAACGCATCAAAAAGATGGATCTGTCCCAGTATTAGGATATCTACCCCACAACAAGCTATTATCTAATCAGAAAAAGAATTAGCTGACTACTGTGAATTTTAATAAATTCTAATTTTTGCATTCCTCACTCTATCGACCAAAGATTTTACACACAAGCGTCATAGTGACCGCATTTCCACCGCATTCAGTCTACTTTCATTCCTCTTTTGCCAATTCCAGGCTTCACTTCCATACATCAGGGTTGGCACTAGAACGCTGTCATGTACCGCTAGTCTTGCTTCCTTTGACAGATTCTTTTTGGCCATAATTGCATTAGGCTCATGCATACATGAGGCGAATTTTGAAAGCAATAGGAATAGAGGGCGTCCGTGAAAGACCTGGCACGATCAGATACTACAAGTATTTGAGGATGGCCCTATTTAAAGCCGCAAACAACCGTAGAACTTGTATGAGAAGATGTATGAATGTGGCCGAAGCAAAAGTGGTGTGCCAGGATAGAAGAGTGTGGTGTTCAATCCTCTCTGCATACCCCTGCGAGGAAACGGCGTGATGGTTAGTTAGTTTGTTAGTCAAAATAAATTATCAACAACTATTACTCCAATAACATCAACAACTCAACTCTGACATATCCCACTGGTTGGGATGAAGTTGGTATGGCTTCGAAAGATTAGCTGATTGCATTTATCAGAAGTAATCCTTCGTATTGAGTAACAAAGCTGCAAAAAATAAGCAAGGTAAAAGAAGAACAAAACTTGTATAATAACCGAGAAAAAAGAAGAAACTGATGATGCTTTATGTTTAATTTGTACCAAACCATATTCAACAAGCAAAGAGGGTTGGATCCAGTGTTCCTCCTGTAAATTATGGGCGCATGAGAATTGTGCCAAAACCAAACAATTAAATATGAATGTGAATCTGATAATGATTGAGCAATTTGAACTACTTTCACGGTATTAAAATTATTTTAGGGAATCATATTGAATTAGATTTTTTTCTAATTATTTTATAAATTTTGGTTTTTAAAATTAGATAATTTGTTTTGTTTTTATGTATCTTACAACTTTATAGTCATTTAGTACATATAAATATACCTAATTAAAATAAGTAGATACATTATGTTTTGTGCGACTTATGTTACAATTGACACCACGAGTGTTACTATCGACACCACTGTGGTGTCAAATGTAACAGTTTTCTTCTTTTTTTAATTTTCAAATAAACAAAAATTCTTAATACCTTCAATTTTTTTAACCATACACTTAGTTCCTAAATATATGGAAGTGCTTTGAAAAAAAAAATCAGGTAATTTAACCGGTTAATTATTTTGTTATAAACCAGAATGTCTATTTTGTTACTTTTGACACCACCTTCCCCTACTCGACTAACATAACACTTAAAAACAGTCTAATATGAACCCGTTACCTAAAGGATGAATCTTAGTATTTTTTTTAAATAGAAAAATAAAAAGAGAAATTCACGGTTATTTGGAAAACATTAATATCCTCGCAGAATTATATTCCTGATTTAATTATGAGTCGAAAATGTTGAAGCTGCCATGACCTAATATCAATTATACCTAATATCAATATGCGACATCAAAGTTTACTTTTTTTTCAATATTTCTGACTTATTTTTTGTAAAACGTTGGACTATCATTACAGTAACTTATATCTAATATGAAAAATTCATTCCCTTTAATACAATTCAAATAAAATAATAAAAACCTTCCAATTCCAATTGGAATTTCTGCAGGGTTTTTATTATTTTATTTTACTTGTATTAAAACAAATGAATTTTTCGTAATCAATATAAGTTACCGTAATTATAATTAAAGGTTTTGTTAAAAAATAAGTCAGAAATATTTATAAAAAAATGCAAATTTTGATGTCGCAATTTGACATTACATAACTCCATAACTATTAATATTATTAGGTCATGGCTGCTTCAGCATTTTCGATTCATAATAAAGGCAGGAATATAGTCCTGCGAGGTTATTAATGTTTTTCAAATAACCCTGTAGGTATATCGATGCTATAAACCCAATGTGCCTTCTGTACATTCTGAGATGAACGAATCAGTTTGTCAATTTTTCATATAAATAATGGAGATATACTAAAAAAAACATTGCCTTTCATCTGGAAAGTCTGCCTAGTAATTATTTAAAATATTTTTTATAAACCTAGTCTGCAATTTTCTGTGTATAGTTTTCTGGGATATTCTGCCTTGTATATGTGACCTCTCTGGCCAACGTTTCGGATCCCATTGCTGGGTCCATCATCAGGGCTGATGCGATGAGTGAGTGTTGAAGTGTAGGTTAAGTATTGCCTTCAACACTCACTCATCACACCAGCCCTGATGATGGACCCTGCAATGGCATCCGAAACGTTGGCCAGAGAGGTCACATATACACGGCAGAATATCCCGGAAAACTATACACAGAAAATTCTGAACGACCGTGAAAACCTAAGGACATTTTTAGTCTGCAATTATTTTTTAAAACACCTTCATTCGTTTATCTCAGAATGTACTAAAACGGTACATAGGATTGATTTTATATATAGCGACGATATGTCACACCAATATTCTTACTATGTTCAAACTAAGATTTTTTGTTGTAATATAAATATAAATAGTTTTGTTTTGTATATTTTCTGTAAAAAATACTTTCAATATTAACAATCCGACAAATCTTGAGGTACATATTACAGAATGAAGAATACCTCCCCCTGTAGTATTGTCCCTTAAGCGCCAGTCTCCCCTTGCAAGCTTCAACTTCATTAAACTTATTAAGTGTACTAACAGTCTCAAATTCCAAGTACATACATACATACAATCACCCTCGAAACATCTCTTCACCTCACCTTGTTTCCCCGCCGACATTTTGAATCATTTACAAATCCCAGCGTGTCCCGCTTGTTCTTACCTCGGGTGGCGCATTTTCTAAATGCTCTAACACCTCGGGGTGTGCATTCGGTGTTCAAACACTAAATTAGGCATTCTCACAGCTGCCGCGTCATGTCGCACCGCGCGGTGGGGTTTACGTTCTTCCAGAACAAAAAATGTGTATCTCCTCCACCGCGCGCGCATTATTTGTCTAAACACACACCTGGGGTAAACGACAGGGCCGGCGCAGTCGTTTTATTATTCTAGATTTGAAATCTAAAAAAAAGTAACCCATAAAAACCAAGTTTTTATTATACTCCCTTTCTTTGCAAAATATAACAACAATTAAAGACGAATTAAAACATATAACATAACACTAAACTTACAGTAATTTAATATATTTCTAAAATGTCAGATTTTTGAGCTTTGAAGATTAAATTCTAAAAACATTTTACACATCAGTCAATTTAGATTTTCGACATTCATAGTGAAGTACCTATTACGCACACCGACGGAGTAATTCAAATTTAGAAAATATTCCGCGACGTTATCGGGCTGCCGTAATCAAACTTTTCTAATGATTCCAATTTGAAAAAACCAATAAAATTTCTAGAAATCCGAAATTATACTATAATTATTTATTTTTTTAACGAAAATTTGATACATCTTCTTGATCGTCGCCGCGAGTCTACTTGCTAAGTTTCAGCTCGATTGGATCACGGGAAAAGGGTCAAAAATCGATCCAAAGTTTTTTTTGATGGCAAGCAAGCAGGCGCCACGAGTAAATATAACACGAAGATGCATCGTATCTGCAATTATATCATATGTGGGGTATAAAAGCAAAGGCAGCAATATTGAAAGAAAAATTAATGCAATCATCGAGGATTACTAATTTATGATGTACTGAATAAAATCGATTTTATAGGGAACATAACCTGTAAATTTATAGGAAGCATGATTTTGGAAGGGATAGATAAATAAAATCAATTTTAAATTAGTAATCCCCGGTGACTGAATTCCAAATATTTTTTTTAATTTTTTTGTTCAAAAGTGTGTAGTACAAAATATGTACTCCACATACGTAACGACGAAGATGGAGTACAAATCAATACTTTTAAGTCTAGCTTAAATATTAGATTTAACAAAATCTACTAGTAAAGTTAAAGACAAAATCAAGACTTATAAGCAATACACTCTGATAAATTGAAAATAAATTTTCCCCAGATTTCATTTTATTATTCTCATAAAATTGTTAATAGGAAAGTGCACCAAATATATGGAATTAGGCAGACACCTTTAAGGAGTTAAACGGCGTTGTCATTTTCAAAAATTTGATTTTTTCTTCATCATAAATATATAAACTTGAAGCTCTAGGAATAATTTCACTCATACAAGTATTCCAAAAATTGCCTGAATTATAGCAATTTAAAGCTAGCGTGGTAGGTGAATTTTTATACTAATTTATTATTGTTTTGCATTTTTGTCGAAATCCCCATTTCTGATTCGTGGAGAAAATATCTCATAAATTATTAGGCTGATTTTATTCAAATTTTGCACACATCTTACTGATAACACTATCTGCGATGTGGGTTACAATTTTTGAAAATAAGTGCGTCAATTTTTTTTTATGTATTTTTAACATAGATTTTTTTTAGTAAAAAATTAAAGTTATTTTCAAATTGACCTCATTTGAAAAAAAAATGGTATACTATACCCACCATAGGCATTACATTATTTAACAAGATTTCGTAAATATTATGTGTAGGTTATCGTAAATAATTATGATAAAACAATCTTTTACAATTTTTCTACGTCAAAAAAAAGAGAGTGAAAATATAAATATAACTTATTTCTTTGCAATGGACACAGAATAAGTGTACGTAAAGATGAACCACCGCGGGCGGTGATAATGCATTTATTTAAGCTCCATGAGTTTGCATAAAACTTTTTAAAATGTAAATATTTCGAGATGAATTTAGACTCGTTTCTTGAGGTCTTGAATACTTATTTTTTAAGAAGTTTTTATTTTTAAAGCATCATAGCCCTATCGCACAGGTCGCCCTTGAGCCTAGCACAATTCTCTTTTGTAATCCAGCCCTGTAAGCATCGCTTACAACTTCCACAACAACCGCCGAATAGGATTTGTTTTGTTTTAAATTTGTATAATGCACCCATGTTTAATGGAATTTTTCATCTGATGTACGATAGACTGGAAGGGTCCGGACAGTTGTATGATGAGAGGGGATTATACTCCAATATCCTTATCACATGAAATGTTGGACATCCAAAAAGAATGCATCGAATCGTCTGTTTTCTTGTTATGTCCATCGCTGTCATGTTGCGCTACATATCTGAGCATAATCTTCCCAAAATGGAAGAATTTAACGGATTTCTAAAGTAAATTCGTTTTATCGATATTGTAAAACAATTAGGAATAGTTCACAATAATTCACAACAGTTGGAATATACACACGGCAAATTAGCCCAGAAAACTGCAAATAAAATAAATTGAATTAATTTTGAAATATTAACATTATAACGGGTAATTTACTATTATTAGTAATCAATCTGTATTAACTTCTTCAAATATAGCAAAATTATTTTGTGGTGACATAATTATAATTTATATAAAATAACTTTGTAAACACCACTTTTTTATTGAAATAAATTCAACATATTTCGAAGCCAATGGCTTCTTCATCAGGATAACAAAAATAAATGTATTTTTTTTTCTGCATTCAATTTTTTTGTTATCCTGACGAAGAAGCCATTGGCTTCGAAACATGTTGAATTTATTTCAATAAAAAAGTGGTGTTTACAAAGTTATTTTGTATAAATTACATTCTGTATTAATTTAATAAATTACTACTCATCATCATCTCCATCCCCTTGTTCTAGTAGGGTCGGGGGCCCAAAGACTCGACAAGGTGCTTCCATATTCCCCTGTATTGTGTTGCTTTCGTATGTGTTAACAAGTCAAGACCCATTCTGTTTTCCCGGTTAAACTCGTAACATTTCATGTTCCGCTTTTTGGCATCTTTTTGAGCGGGTTATGCTGTGGCACTATCTACTATTATCTGTAATTAGTATTAATTGAATTAAAGCCATGTAACGCTGTACTTCAAATCAAGATATTTCATCGTGGTGTAACATTTTATTTCACCTATTTTTTATGCTTTTCACCGTGAGAAGTGCTGTTTCTGTTTTTCAAAAATTTGGTGATGAATTGAATTCTAACTTTTCTGCTTCTTATGACATATCCGATAATTTTCCTGACGCGTCACATCATAGGGCGGGTGAAATAGTAACGGTAATAGTAGTGCAATAGGCATCATGACAGTATTAAAGAATTGAAGAATGAGTGATTTTAGAGAAGAAAATATTTTGAAAGGATTCTAAAAAATGATCCAGTTTTAATATACACATTGAGATTAATAAGATTTTCAATATTTTTTTATTTTATTTTCAATAGTTTCAAGACTGAAACACCGATCAGAAAGAATGACGTCACGCCTCAGTACCCATCACCGTGTCTTTGAACCGTTGCCATAGACACATTGCAATGTTTACTGAGGCTTCACGTCACGTAGACGAAATGACAGCTGCGAGCGTTTTTGTTCGAAATTAAAAATATGTAGACGATATTGCAATTATTTCCGTAAAAACTTAGTTTATTAATGAAATAATGTTATTTTCGGTAATAGTAGACGTGTACCTACAATATAGAATATTATTTCAAAATCTATCATCATACCTATTGTGTTTTTTTTTATTTATTATATTTTACAAAATCGAAGAGTCTCATGTAAAAATATATATAAAATAATTGTAAATAAACATGTATTGATGATTTTACAATGTGGAAGTTATTTTAAACATGAGCCGAGTTACAGATTTCTGGAAGGTTTGATAACTATAATTAGGTTTACATATTAATAACATTAAACACTTATCGCAATATTAATTATGGGGTTATTTAAAAAAATATTAATCATTGTATAAATAATTATATTTTGCGATGATAACGCTGTATAGAAGTTATTACGTAATTTTTAGTACGAAAATATCTAGGTACATTATGGTCCACTGCCCAAAAGAACCGTTGCAATTGGAGCCGCGTGCGTTGAACGACTCAAGTTAAAAAGACGCCTCATTATTTATGAAGGTCAAGGTATTGCCCAAGATTTGACCCTTCTGAAACACCTGCAGGTCTAAAGATAGATGGTTTGCTTCTAAGAGCTAAGACCTTATGGCTAAGAGGAGCTACATCCACACGTACCTAGTACCTAATCAGTAAATTAATTTTTAAAAACTATTTTTCTACGTAATGTAAAATGTGGGTTTTTATCATTCATTTATATCAGAATGTATATTGTAGACAGCAATTTTTAGGGCAACAACTTAGATAGAACCTTTGTTCTTATATAAAAATATAAGCATTAATCGACAAATATAAGCATTAACCGCGGCCAAAAAAATCGTTTTTAGTGTCCTAGACGGCGCAAAGTTTTAATGAATATTTATATTTAGCATAATATGTTTTTTTAAAGTGTAAAGTATACTTCATTATCTAGAATCCGTACTGAAGTAATTAAGAAATATTCAATACTAATAAAGTTATAATGTTTTAAATTTGCAAGAAATTTTTACGTTTTTTATTGATTTTAAAACGCTTTTTATTTATATAAAAAGATGATTTTAAACAGTATATTCTATTTATTCCCATATTTTCAGAGTTTTCTCACTAAATAAAAGTTAGTTTTTTTAATAAAAAAAACCTTAATTATTATTTAAAAATAAAAATTCCAAAGTATAAAATGTGTAATTATAAAACAGAATGCCGTTGGCAGCGGCTTTGGACGTGGCGCTAGTGATAATTACAACACACGTGTGAAACGGGTTGTAAAAGTATAATTTCATCTCTATGAGACATCTATAATATATCTTAGGTAATTCATTTTTCAGCTTGGAAACAACATTTTCTAATTTCCTCGATTCATATATATTGGTGATTTCAGGAAGTTCATTATGAAATGGTGTCCAAGATTATAACAAAACATTGATTTTTCTATTGAAATGCTGTTGATTATTATGGGAGCATTATTTTTTTGTGATTTTTAGTTAATGGACTAATAATCTTTAAAGAATATGATGTTTATCCCGGCAAGCTGCGACATGATTAGTAAAGCAACCGCATTTTTTCTATTATAAATTCTATCCAGTAGTCAAGTATATTCATATATTTTGACTGTAACCAATGATAAAATTTGATCGAGCCTTATTTAGGGTCCAGACCGTATGGACGGACCTGCTCGGCGAGCCACTTACGAATATCTTCATCTTGCAATGGAATTTCATAAAAAAATATGTCTAGACTTTGATTATCGGTGTTTTTATTACGTACCACTCAAGACAGTGTCTATTTATTTTGTTTTTGGAATCTTAATCCAACTAACTTAACCGCCGGGCTATTTTATAAACCTATCTTTCAGTCTTTTACCAAGGCTTTTCAACTTATACACGGACAACTTTATTAAAGAACTGAAGGAATTAGAAGTAGAAGCGAGAATGTACGGATTCAGCATATCCTGCCTACTATATGCAGATGACGCAGTGCTTTTAGCTGATAGCGAAGCTGATCTGCAGTGCCTGATGGCCAGAATTTCCGGTGTATGCACGGATAGTGAACTTTTGATGAACGTTAGCAAGTCGAAAGTAATGGTTTTCGAGAGAGACGAAACGGTGACTAACAATGGTACAACGGTGACTAGCGGGTCATGTAGGATTCTGGTATCAACTCTTATGTTTAAAAATGAAGCCTAGAATTGGCAAAAAACAAATGAAAGTAGACTGAATGCGGTGGAAATATACGGTCGCTTAGGCGCATGTGTCCAAATCTATGTTCGATATAGTGAGGAATGAACAAATTAGAATTTAATGTCATGCTATAGCGTGGTACATAGAATAAAGAAAAGATCGCTGAAATGGTTTGGTCGTGTGGAACGTATGAGTAAGAAGAGAATGAGAGGAAAGAAAATGTGAGGCGAGTGTTTATGGCAGCGGGAACAGGGCATCCGCAAAAGATCTGACACGATCAGAAAAATCAAATATTGGAGGATGGAGGAGCGTGTATGAGAATATGGATGCATGTATTCGAAGAAAAGGGGGTGTGTCAGGATGGAATAGTGTGGCGTTTTATCCTTTCTGCCTTGGACCTGCTTTTTCTCGATTCGACGGGCAAACTTTGGTACACTAGACAACGGTTAAATCTCAAATAGCGATTATTGTGTGATCAGTTAAAATAACTTTTTTGACCATCAACAAAAAGTTCTATAGTAGTAGCAGTTCCATAGTAGTTAGTAAAATATTTTTTTTAAATACATTTCGTGACATTCAGTCAAATAAAATCATAAATTTATTTTTTATTCAATTCGATTTTTTTCATCATAGATCAATATTTTTGTGACCTCTCTGTACCAATGTAAATACTTTTTTTCATTTGTAAAAAAAACGGTGAAACTCTGGACATTATAAATTATCGGTTTTACGATAAAATATCGTAAAACGGTACGTATAAATATTGTATGTATGTGAATGATGAAAAAACGTTTGTATTTCTCTTTACCCTCCAGTAGCCGTGCATTAATTAATACTTTTGTCTAACAAGCTAATAAAACCTGTAATATTTCCGTGAAAAAAAAAATTATATTTTAGCTAATCCCAAAAACAAACATGCTTTTAGAAATTATTGCTTGAGTATCAATTATGCAAAGCGATTCCTAAAATATATATATTTTTTTAAATATTGATTATAATATTTGTATATATCTACTTCTTTTATATGAGTAATTCCACCAACATGTTTCAGAAAAACCATCGTTAGGGTATTGTATAAATGTCAAAATATCAGAATGAAATGTCTTTTGTTTCTTGTTTTACTAAATTATTAGAAAAATTATTTTTAAATATTATTACTGAAGTTCTTGATTACTCGCAATTGGAAAAAAATTTAGAATTGGGCTAGTAGCTAAATTTAATTGATTATTAATAATATTTTGTTAAATTTAATTAATTAATTAATTTAATTTAACAAAATAATTAATTTTATGTAATTAATTTAATTTGACAAAATAATCAATTTTATGTAATTAATTTAATTTAACTAAATAATTAATTTTATGTAATTAATTTCATTTAATAAATTAATTAATTTTTTGTAATTAATTTAATTAATCAATTAAATTTAACTACTAGCCCAATTCTAAAAAATTCCAATAATTGCGAGTAATCAAGAACTTCAGTAATAATTTTTAAAATAAATATTTCGAATTTTTCACGTAGACATTTCCCACGGCCGTCTGCAAATGAATTGAAAAAGAATCCACGCTGGTGGCATCTCGAATGTATTGAAAACAAATAAATAAACATTGCGTACATTATTAGTTTGACGTACTACATGTTCGTGATTTTCCAATTTAGAAGTGTACAAGTAGTAGGCAGGTGCAGCGAAGGCGAAAGGGCGTCACGTCTTCCTATTCAATTAACAACTTCTTGTACGGTCACCCTCCATGAGTATTGCATACACCATTCACATTATTTCTCTTACACGATAAAAAAATCCGTTCTGATAATAATGAATTTAATTAAGGCTGGACATTTACTGCAAATGCATTATCAGCGTTTTTAACGAAAATGTGGGTTTTTATTATTCATTTAAACCAGAATGTATACTCTAGACTACAATTTTTTAAGGGCAACAACTTAGATAGAACCTTTTTTATTATACAAAAGTAATAAATAAGGTAATTATGAAACAGTTTTCATGTTCAAACAGTTAAAAAAATTTCGCAAATTTAAAACATTATAACTTTATTAATGTTGAATTTTTCTTAATTTCCTTTGTACGGATTCTAGATAATGAAGTATACTTTATACGTATAACAAAACGTATTATGCATACATATAAACATTCTTTAAAAAACTTAGCGCCGCCTAGGACACTAAAAACGATTTTTCGGCCGCGGCCTGTCGATAAAGGCTTATATTATCTTAATTGTTGTAAATAAGGTTGTTTATTACTTTTATATTATAACAATGGTTCTATCTAAGTTATTGCCTTAAAAAAATTGCAGTCTAGAGTATACGTTATGATATAAATGAATAATAAAAACCCACATTTTCGTAAAAAAACGCCGAAATATGCATTTGCAGTGAATGTGCCGTCTTAAGATCTCTTTTTTCCTTAGTTTGGTTATATCTCTATGAACTTTATTTTATACTCCGGGCTCGTCTACAACGCTAAACGAATTCAGAAACTGTCCGATGCAATAGGTCATGCTTGAATTATTTAGTTACGGTGAAAATTTAACCGCTCGAATCAGAATTTTCGATATTGACGGGAATACATGTTTTTAAAATTGTTTCGATGGGAATTATTAAACTGGTGGTATGGGGTTCACAAAAACATCGCGAAAATATGTCACACTTTAAAGAAAGTTTATATCTCAGTAAGTACACTGCGCGGGTGGAAATTAATGGTGTCATCATTTTGAGAACATATTCTTCCGCCGCACTCCGCACCTCTAGTTGTTTTATAACATTCCTTAATTTATAGATTGAGAATAGACAAGCTATCAAACCAGGATAACTTGTCTATTCTCTTTTCTTTTAAGTGACATATATACGTAATTTGAATCTAGAGTCCCAAAAAAGTTTACACCTGATAAAGATATGACGTCACTTCTTAAATTACGCACATCCCTTTTGTTGTAAGGTATTTTTACGGCTTTATGATTCCGCTATAATGGTAGAAATTTTGACATTTGTCAGACGTCTTGACATACGCGTACAATAATACGTTTGCTTTGTCTTAGGATATTATAACGATGTTGTTAACCCAAGAATAGGCGGGAATATTTTAGAAAAAAATGGTTTATTGCGGGATGCTATATCTATATTATTGCGCAACATCTGAGGTACAGTTTTACATTGCCAGCTTAAAAAAAACAAATCGTTATTTTTTTTTAAGAAACGAGGGTTACAGATTATTTTAAAATAAATTAATATATTATTTAACGTGTCGAAATATTACATTATTTAACATTCAAATCACTTTAAAGGGAAATACTTCCAAATTTTAATTTTTATACTTCAATTTTATTTTTTCTACTGGCAATTAAATTGTTAACGTTTAATTTTTAGGTTAGAACTTACGTTTTGTTTGAAGTGTGTCAAAATTGACAGCATTCACTGCAACAGATCTTAAAATATATGAATGACAGCTAATAGTAGATACATATAGCCGCGCAGTGGCCACTGTCGGCCAGCACTATCGGCCACTAGCGGCCATTGCAGACACCAATGGACACTATAGGCCTCCCAGTGTCAGAATAGCCGCCCGCAGGGCCTAGCAGCAAGCAATCGGCGGATTGCTTGCTGCTATTGAATTGGCGACTATTTATGTATGAATTTTAATATTACATATTTTTAAATAAAATCCCGGATATCTCCCAATGTCCCTCCCCTGGCATCAACCATCCACTGTTAAACTGTCTCATATTACTTATTTAAATGTCTCTAAAAATCTGTTTTATTCCCTCGGCTCATTACTCACTCCGTGTTCCCATTTACATGTCGCGTCGCACTTAAGTGTGACATTATGCACTTAGCTGCATCTTGCGTACATAAATACGGACCAAAAAAACGCTTCTAAAAGTATTACTTCCTTCTTGGGTGTCCTGTCTCCTCCCGGGGTAGCCGAGATGCCCAATCTGTTGGCGATTAGGTTTCCTCGCCCAACTAATCACAGATCACAGCTGCCGACTTGTTCTCACGGACAAGACACTAGCACTCGAGCTAAATTTGTGGTTTAATTAATTGTTTATTTCTAGTTCTGCGTAAAAATTTGCTGACTTGATTTGCTTTCATCACGTGCACACCTGGCAAAATGTCATTTTTTCCAGTAATAAGATATTTGACTTGTATCAAAGCGAATGAATTTAAAATATTTTATATTTGAGAATACCACTACATGTTTTGGAAACCTCCGTTTCCTTCTTCAGGTGAGTTAAGTCTGAGGTTTGTAAGAGTGGTTGTCTGATGTATGGGCTTTGGATTCAGTAGAAGTGGAGGGGGTATCGTGGTGGAAGTTAATATATATATAAGTGGTGGAAGAGTTAATATATATATAAGATATATATAAGTGGTGGAAGATCGGGAACATTGTAAGAAGGGATGATATGAAGTGTTGTACTTGATTATTGATTATGTTATTTGTTGTGTTAAGGTTTTTACGAATTTCAAGTGTTTCTAAATTATTTTGTTTTAGGCCGTATGTCTGTTTATGTAGGATGTGTATTTTTGTATTGTTGAATGTGTTTTTTTTCTATAATATGATTAGCATATTCTGAAAAATTATGATTTGTGAGGCATCTTTTGTGTTCTTTAAATCTTGTTTCTATTGATCTGCCTGTCCGACCTATATATGTCATATCGCAATCCCCACATCCAGTTTATAAACCCCACTGCAGCGTAATTTGTTAAGAATGTAATTGTTATTCTCAAATATAAAAAAGTGAAAAAAAAAAAACAAAGTTTTGTGTTTTTATTTCAATTATGTAAATTAAGAGGAAGGAAACGAAGGTTTACGAAACATGTAGTATTATTCTCAAATATAAAATAATGGAAAAAACAAAGTTTAGTGTTTTTATTTCAGAATTTTTAATATATATTAACTTCACGATGCTCCAACGTTTTACAGAACATAGTTCGAAAATTTTAAAAAGCAAATGTCAACTAGAATCTCGCTTATCTCTGTAATTATCTACATTTCAACCAAAATGTAAAGAATATTTTCTATTTAAAATTAAATGAAGAAGACTCCTCCTTATTTAAATGAAGAAAAAATTAAATGAAGAAGACTCCTCCTTATTTAAAATTAAATGAAGAAGAAGAATGAAGAAGAGAGAAGAAGTTTTTGATGCTAGCTACAATACACCGTATACCAGGTGCATGCAGTACAATGAAGCATGACTTTTACGAAGACGTATTTGGAAAAAAAAAACATCTAAATAAAATATTTATGTGAGAGAATATTCATCACCATCACTCTTGGCTCTACAACCCCTGGTGGGTCTTGGCCTCCTCAAGAGTTTTCCTCCACTCATCTCGGTTTAGGGCCAGCTCTCTCCAGTTCAGAAGCTCCAAGGCAGATATGTCTGTGAGGACGTTGTCGCTTCATCTTAATTTTGGTCTTCCTAAGCTCCTTCGCCCTATCGGCCTTGATTGAGTTCAGCAGGGACTGTGGTGCTCGATGCTCGGTCATTCTCTCCACATGACCCAGCCACCGAAGTCTTCCTAGTTTTATAAATTTTGTGACTTTAGCTCCTTAAACATATGGTAGAGTATAGAGCTCAGTTGTAACGTCTGCGCCAAGGGTGAGAGAATATTGTCATATTAAAATATAAAGAATCCCGTTGTCTGTCCGTCCGTCGTAACTTCGTGTAACGTCCGTAACTTCTTTATAGTATTTTTTTTATAAGTAAATACTTATTATTTTGAAACCGATATATCATCTTTGACGGGTTACAGCTAGTATGATAATAATTCTATTAATAATACGAATATTCCGAGATACATCCTTTAAATGTTTTTTTTTAACACAAATATATATAAAGACTAGCAGGGGCGTGCAGTGGAAACATTAAAGCATGACTTTTACGTAAGCGTATATTTTGAAACAAATCAAATGTATTTCGTAATATTCCTATCACTATTATTATCATATTATTCGTAATATAATATACCATAATATTCAGTCAGATAAATATATAATTTCTTTTTTTTTTTCCAAAATATATGTTTAAGAAAAAGTCGTGCTTCAGTGTTTACTGCGCGCGCCTGAAGACTACCAGAAAACAATCGACTCTTACCGGTTGCAAGACAAGCGTCTTTGCAATCGATGAACAACGCGAACCAACTATAGAGTGCCTTGTGTGGTGATCAGTGATGTCCTCTTATGGTTCCACGCCAGTTCGAATAAACCGGTTATTTAAAACTTGAAAATCTCTCGCCGAACCGTTTTCTGCCGAATATTTATAGCAAAAACAAGTACACATTAAGATACCGGATATATTTCGTAATTTTATGAACTACTGTTGATTTTGGTATGTTCAGCATAAAATCGTTAAAATAATTCAAAATATTCCCTACATTACTTTCAAAGTCAAAACCGGATAACTGCGTTCTTAACTTCGGGAATGATAACTTGAATTTCGAGTAGCAATCTGAAGTATTTCGAGTAGACCTCTTTCCATTTATGAAAGACAATCGAATTAGTATGTGTAAGCCGTGCGTACGAGGTACATTGTTTCGTTTATATCTGTAAACACCAACACAACTAAATAATGTTCGTCGTACGCACGACTTACACATACTAATTCGATTGTCTTTCTTAAATGGAAAGAGTTGTTTTAACTGACTGATTTATACATTTTCGGACATTTTGGAAAATTTTATAATAAATATTGCCAAAAAAAATTTCATTTAAGGGATACGTCGAACTATTAACATCGTCAAAGAGAATTCACAACCACGTACGTAGGTTGCTTGAACATTTTCGACTCGTAATCAAGACAAAATACCTGTAAAGTTATGTGGACTAACTTTGTTAGACCCTGTATTATTATAATAAATTGTTTGGATCTGCATTCGAGTATGTTTAAATTTTTATTATCAATTCGACATCAAATGACAAATTTCCTATCAAAAATTTTACAATTGTCCTGTAACTATTTTCACATACAAATCTAAAATTCATCATATAATTAAGTGGTTACCGTTGCGTAATTTTTATTCTTTCAATATTTTTTCTGCTTACCTTTTCTTATTAAATCTTTTTTTTTTCAAATAGGTACACATATTTACTTTAAACTTTCACATAGTATTCTCGCTGAGTGACGGGTAGATTACATATCGCTTGATTGTTTCAAATATCGATTACCTCACACAAGAGCTTAGACAAAGTGCTGATTTGATGCAAATCAATGAGAAACTAATTATTGCTATCTTACCGCCGCTTCATTACTCACATCTCGACTGTACACAGCTTTGAATCCAATTAAATTCCGATCTTTTCGAATAATGAAGTCAGTAAGGGAAATAATTGAAAATTACAGTGCTTGAACCACAAGCGTTCCATCTATATCTATATTCTATAATAATATATAAAGAGCTCAAGTTTGTAAGGATGTAGGAGGTAATCTCCGAAACACTCATCCGATTTCAATAATTCTTTCACTAATATTTAGAATAGACTTTCAGGACGGTTATAGGCTAGGTATTATACAGTTAAAATAAAAGGGCTTTTCGTTGTAACCCTTTTTACAACTAAAGTCGACGAAAAGACGGTCGAGAGAATGTGTTTCTTACGAACGCTGCCTCAACAGTAAGAGATAAATGAATGCTTTCTATAGAGAAGTTGTAGAACTCCAAAATGTATATAAAAAAGTAAATAAATATTTCATTCCATAAGAAGGCAATACACCTCAATATTTTACATTAAAATAGCAAATAATCGATGTTGTTATAAATTTTTTTAGCATATTAGCTATTCTTGCAGTAACGACTTTAATTCTTGTGCATATTGAACGTATCAGATTAAATTCACGGAATTAGTTTTCTCATCGATTGTTTTGACCAGTCATCTCGTCTCTATTACGCTTCTTCAGTGTTTTATTTCTACTTTATTCAAGACCGAGATGAGAACTAGATAACGTGACGCACGTCTGATTTGTTTATGTAAGCACAGTTCCTGTTTAGTGAGCGCGGGGATGCTGTTGCTCTTACTGGACCAAGTCTCAAATCATTTTTGTTAACTTGGCTAGCCCTTCGACCCTTTAATTTTTGGATTACTTAGTGCGCAGACTCTTTTTAGTTCCATAGCTATAATTTATGCGCAGTAGGCTATTTATTTAATATTTTTATAATTCTCAAGAAGACTGTATGCCTCTACAACAAATTTAACATATCTAATATCCATAAAAAACAGCTATTTTTAGAGTATGCATACATACCACTCAAGACAAGATTTGCATGAAGACAATTTTATTTATAGACAATACAAATGTTTACGTCAATCATAGACAGTCGAAATGTGATAAATACTGAACGTAGGAACTTTTTGTAATTATTATTGCATAATATTGTTTATGGTTTACGTTTTGTTTTTAGTATATATATTTTTATATGGATCTTAAAATGACACATGTGGTGCAATTTTCTAAACTTTAAAGTGTAATATTTTCTTTAATACTTATTTAAGCATCGATTCTGTTTCATTTTGAAATCAGGACACTCAACTATTCCGAAGATACTTTCAGGAGGATCTATTATGATGACCATATTCTTGAATTATGCCAAAAAAAAATCAGATTTATGTATCATTCGCCCCCTAGTTCAACCCTTAGACGAGCTTCCGTAATACAGAACGTGCGCCGCTCTCGAATGCCTAAACCTACCCGACAATGTTTCACTATTAGCTCTATTTCCGCACAATGCCTCCTAATCCCTGCGTCCTGTAGGACCAGGAACGGGATCATTACCTATTATGTATTTCTATTAATAAACCAACCCCCTTGCACCGTGCAGGGGATGGTGTCCGAACCTCACAAATGTAGATCATTTTACCATTTCAAGCTGTTCTTAAATTCAACCCGCAACTTTATCTCAAATTCAGTTTCATAGATCTTTATTTCCTGGGTTTTTTTATTGAGTCTGAGAGTAACAATTATTCACAAACAGTATTTATGAAATCTTATGAAAGAAGCTCAATATTAATCGAAAATTCGAGTGTATAGCGTTTCCATACTATTGAAGTATAAAATGGTTATTATCATTAACGTATTATAATATAGACAAGTTATTCCCATACCAGCCGGCTTTCATATGTAACAAATATCGCATTGAAAGAGACAACAAATCACATAATCAAGTATTCACGTAAAAATCAGGTAATTTGAAGTCACGGTGACTAAAATAACATACTCATTCTTACAATAGTATACGATACTCTGTTCCTTTTTCCCCGGCAGTTTTCGTAGTCGGCGTTTTGTTTCGGTCTGTTCAATAACGTATGCAAGTAAGGCAATTACCTTACTTTTGAGTTGCCAAGATTTCACGCTTGTAACATATCTACAGTCTATTATATCATTGGTTATTATTACTTCAATAAATCATGTGTTAACGAATAATTGAAAAACACCAATATTCTTTATTCAGACTTTTAATTTTTTTTCACCAATATTTCATATTTTTTGCACCAATATTCTTTATTCAGACTATTCATATTTCATACCTATCTAAAAATGTAATTATTATGAGATTATTAAAACTAAAGCGGTTCAGTGGTAGAATGTTCGCCTTCCACTTTCAACTATCATTCATGCTCTTATGCATCATGTACTCCTGTCCTCAAATACAACTTTTCTTGGTACAGTTAAACACGTATAAAAAAATTTAATATCCACTGTCACTTCAACATGTATGTATTTATTTTATTTTCAGTTTAAAAAAAATCTAATACAATTATAAAATTCACATTGATAGCTCATATTGCCTATATTATTGTAATTATCTGCAATGACTCATTCAATAAAACATATGAGATAACAGTAGAGGAAATACCAAATTCTCCTAATAAAATTACTTTTATCATATTTGTAAACTATAAATGAGGTGTTGAAATTTCTCTGATATATTAATAGGTATTTTATGATCTGTATTATTATGCAGTTGATGATTATGGGGTGATAACAGGTGACATGAATGATTTATTAAATGGAAGATTTAACTTATGGTAATTAAATTATATTATTGTAGAATATTATGATTTTTAGTTATAATAAAATAAGATAATTTTTTTTCAGTTTTATATACCCTTGTACATAGTCCTATAAAATATTATTTCAGAGTATATTCGACAAAAAACATATTCATTAAATATATACAAGATGTCTCGTAGCTAGTAGCAAAACTTCGAAGGAGTCTTCTTCATTCAATATTGAATGGAAAATATTATTTAAACTTTGTATAAAAAGGAGATAAGTGACATCAAATACATGAAAAAACTTGCATTTTTTTTCAGTATTGTTCTATCTTTTTAAAACGTTGGAGTGTCAAAAGTAATTTATATGCAATATAAAAAAATCTTTCGCCTTGATACATGTCAAATAAAATGATTAAACCTCGCAAAAAATATTCGATCATATTTATGCATACTAATTAATTATTTTATTTGACTTGTATCAAAGCGGATGAAATTTTCGATCGAAAAAATCTACTTTCATTTTATCGTAAATATTAAAAATAATATGCAAACTTTGATATCGCGTATCCCCTTAACTGTTGACATTTCACCCAAAGTGTAGAGAATATTTTCTATTCAAATTCAATGAATAAGACCCTTCCGAAGTTTTTGTTACTGGCCTTTGCCCATATAAATTTAATTTAATATTTTCACCATCTTTTTAAGAAGTACAACCCGTACTTGGTTTTATTGTCCCCGCGACTTGATCCACGTCCGAAGCTTATCCTTTCAGAACACGGCATGATGCATTAATTCTATCTTATTTGAGTACAGCTGTCGAAGCTCGTGCCGGCTGCCCTCGCGTGTTACTCCCCTAAACACCGCCCCTCGGCTAGATTATAGAATTTTAGGGGATGAGGAAAGTGTGCCACTGTGTTGGTCCACGCAGCTTCCCGCTGAATATTTAAAAAATAATATTTCTCAGTATTTTTATAATGTACATATGTATGTTCCATTGTGATACTCATTATCCAGTAAAAGTAATTTATTTTTTTATTTTTTTGCAGGTAATTTGGGCCCAAATGTGAAAACACCTGCCGTATGTCTACCTACATACACTTAACAAACATCGATTTGCCGTAAGCTCTAAATATATTGATGTATACAAACAAAAAATATATGATTGTAATTAGTTTTATAAGTATTATAAAATTGTAATTTTGTACTAAGAGTGAGACTGAAATTTAAAATGGGCGGCATGATGACAGTATTAAAGAATTAAATAATAACTGATTTTAGAAAAGAAAATATTGTAAAAGGATTCTAAAAAATGATCCAGTT
This sequence comes from Agrypnia vestita, assembly GCA_016648135.1. Taxonomy (NCBI): domain Eukaryota; kingdom Metazoa; phylum Arthropoda; class Insecta; order Trichoptera; family Phryganeidae; genus Agrypnia; species Agrypnia vestita. Next base: position 42,729 of record JADDOH010000197.1, read on the forward strand.
TTAATGTACACATTGAGATTAATAAGATTTTCAATAAAATAAAAGTGCAAAATTGTGCAATGCGCCATTTTAGCGGAAACGCCGGTCAGAACGAATGACGTCACTCCTCTGTACCCATTACCATGTCTTTGAACCGTTGCCATAGACACAATGCAATGTTTACTGAGGCTTGACGTCACGTGGATGTAATGACAGCTGCGGGCGTTTTTGCGCGAAATTAAAAATATGTAAATGAAAATGCAATTATTGGCGTAAAAACTTAGTTTATTACTGAAATAATGTTATTTTCGGTAATAGTAGCCGCGTACCTACAAAATAAAATGTTATTTCAAAATCTGTCATCGTGCCTATTCAGTTTTGCATATGTGATGTATCCTACATATTTAATAGCCTGGCATCCGTCCGCGTTCCACTGTCGCATAGCAACGAAATAATACAAACAATATTTCCACAAATCATTTTAAACCGATGCAAGTCGATCGCAATTATTTTGAATGTAGAACATCGTTGATCGACTTTAGGAAAAGTAATGTTTCATCACACTAGGTAAGTAGGTAGGTATTTGCATACTTTTTAAATGTCATTGTTCAAAGACGGATGATTTTTTTAACATCCACATTGATACAATCACAGCATGTGCGTATCTCCATGCGAATAAAGACTGATACATTAAGAAAGTAAGATGCAAGCGGTCATTGGGGTTTTATAGAAAGCACCCCACGCTTTTTACTCCCTTTTTTTTTAACTCGTAGCGTCTGCTTGTCTGTCGAAAAAGTTTTGGATCAATTTTTAACACTTTTCCCGTGATCCGATCGAGCTGAAACTTTGGAAACTGCAGGAAGACTCGTGGCGACGATAAAAATGATGTAACAAATTTTCGTTTAAAAAAATTTAATAATTATAATATAATTTTGAATTTTTCGAAATTTTAACGATTTATCATATATTGTTTAATTTTCGAGCCCGACGCGTGGAGTAAGCGCGAAACCTGTTTCAATGAGAAAGGGAGTATAATAAAAACTTGGTTTTTATGGGTTAGTTTTTTAACTGTCAATGTTCATAGTCGGGTGATTTTTTTAACATCCACATTACGATCACAGTATATGCGTATATCCATAAAATCAAAAGCGTGGCGCGCTTTCTTCTTGTTTATGCGAAAAAAGGTGATACATTAAAAAAGTAAGATAGGCGATAATTAGGGTTTTAATTACTTAAACTAATTTTGTAAAAATAATATATTGTTATCCGGAATAAGTGTCTCTCTACAAATTTCAGGAATTTTTGGTCAGGAAGTGGGTCAAATATTATTTACAGGATTTGTCCCTGACAGTCAGGCAAGTGAAGCTAAATTAATGCGTGTAAAATTATACACATCAATTTAAATAATTTATTTATTATACTTTACCATTTTGAATAAATTATATTTATAAAATCTTTTAATTACGCGTTATTTGTTGATAGGCTATTTCTATTTCATAAATAATAATAGTATTTTAAACTATAAGATTTGTACTCATTTTGGCGTGGTAAATATAATGTTTATTTATTTTTTTATTATCTTAGTATAATCTTTAACCACGTTTGACGTTAAAATATTCAACCTTTCTTCAAACTTAGTCTTTGTGGCTCATAGAAGACGAAGGTTACACCAATTTGTTTTGCCATCCGACTCGAATCCACCCAAATTCAGGTCTACAAATTTGCCTTCCAAACAGCCCCTATTTAATGACATCTTCACTACCCTTCCTAAGAAAATTACATTATCTGAGCTGTTACTACAGACAATGTAATAAGCATGTAATTTTATTATTTATTTCGTTTCACTGAATTTAGTTAATATAGTTTCATTGTTTTATCGTAACTGCTTACATTGATACTGAAAATTTTCTAGATTTGCATAATTACCTGTCATCACTTGTTTTTGTCTTGTAGATCGTTTATTATTATTTTTAAAAATTACATAAATTCTGATTAATGAAATCAGCAAAAACGTAAAAGAAAATACCAGGAATAGTGCACCACCGCCATCTAGTACAGACACGCAGTTAAAAAGTTGACATTAAATACCTTGGAGTGGAATAGAGAAATTTCATCATGTTGATAATACTATATTTAACTCAATGGAATCAAAATATAGATAAAACCTAATATACCAGTGGAAAAAAATTGATATCCGTCAATAAATTATTGAGAAATAGATTATTTAGCACGGAACGACTGAGGCCTGTGCCGCCTGTGACGTCATTTGACCTAGTCAAGATCGTCGCACCACAAGCACTAAGCGAATACGACCCGCGTCGTCTAGGTCAAGTGACGTCACACGCTGGACCGTCGCATGAAACGAAATTATTTTTGCCAGCGCAACCAAGTCCCTTAACTTTTTCATCTGTAGAGACATTTTAATGATTCCACATGTTTCTTTCATTTTACTCAAGTTTTTATAAATTAATGTATAAAGAAATGAAAACTTCTTTATTCTCTAAAATAATAAATAAAATAAGGTAAAATAGACAGAAATCTAGAAACTAATAGGGGTGTCATAGATTCCCTTTATAGCGAGGTGCTAAAAAATTCGGGTTGAGTGCCAAGATAAAATGTTAAAGGCCCATTTTGCTATGCATATCAAATATGGATTCTCACGGAAATTAAGAATACAAGCTGCCAAAACTAGATACTCATTTTATATTCTGTTGCTTACTTCCGTACAATTCTACTGCTTGCATACTTATTTTAAAGTATAATATATAATATATGGTACATTTGTTTATTTTATTTTTATTTTTTTTAAGTATAATATATAATATATGGTACATTTGTGTGCTGTTATCTGTGAAAAAATTGTAGTAAACACTGTTAACTTTGCCTGTTTCGACACAGATTTCTCTAGTGAGACAGATATATTCCAACCAAATTTTTTACAATTTTTGATGTTGAAGATGATAGAAATAAATATGCCACAAGGTCGTTAGTAGATGTACTAACATTAATGGACCGATTAAAAAGTACCGAGATACAGAGCCTTTACTTCTACTTATAGAAAGATTTCAATTGTGGTTTGGACACGTCTTGCGAAACACAGAATATACAATTACCAAGACTGGCACCTCCGGAGGGAATGTGCCCAAAGTTTAGTTAATAAGAGCAGTAAAGAAGGAAGATAACAGCAGCAAATATGATACAAAGATAGATTGGAGCTTGATCAGTCATGACAGGCCAGCGCCCACGGCCCAGAGGACCTAAAGACGCCTGAAGGTTTTCTCAAAGTTTACATTTCCTATTGTTATTAATCAAAATACATAATGCTCGATGGCGTTTTTTATAACCTTGCACACGTTTACACAAGTATACAACGATTTCGCGGTTTTTGAAAAAGTGAAATTTTGATTAGAATTTTTTTTAAAACTGAAACAAATTAAGTAGTAGGTTTGTATACCACTAGGATATAAAAATAATTAATTAATATAAAAGTGTGTTGTGTAATTATATCGTATTCAAAATATTCATAAAATATTTATATTTTTTACTATAATGTCACTATAGGGACCATCTGTTATGGTCAATAATGACCTGTCGGCGGTCTGTCTGTTAAAAAATAAATAAATAATTGAAATTCAAACATATACAACAAGAGCTTCTTCCCTTTGAGAACGCCTTTTATACCCTGGTTTCATAATCGTTAGTTTTAAATTGTTAGGATAGTTCAGATTTTTTTCATTGGAGTTGCAAATTTCCTACTATGGTCTCCAAAAAATTCTTATAACTTGAGAATGCTACGTCATCAAGTGTTAAAACACAACAAGGACAAAAATTATTCATTTATCATATAAACAGATGTCAGTAAAAATATGTAGGTTTAGAAAATAAAATATTAAAACTTAAATGCTTAAAAGTAGTAGGTACCTACTGCCCACCTACTATCCTTTTTTCCCATAATAATTATTGCGATGTTCTCATCCTTTATAAGCTTGTAGGAAATTGAGGATCCAGATAAACTCGATGTTTCGCTTCAAGATAATTTATTGACTTGTAATAATAATAATAATAATGGATAATTTCTATAGCGCCATTTTCGTAAAAAAAAATAACCTCAAGGGCGCTTCACACTAACATTGTTTAGTCCTACACTAGTATTTAATTTAATGGAAAGGATTTTACAAAAAGGTGCATTTTAATTCTTTTTTTAACAATGGAGTAAGTACACGCGACAATATTATTACGGTATTCAAATACCCAACAAATTGTTACTGACATGGTGGTTGAGTCGTAAGAGAGCGCACCAATATGGCGACTTTATATCTATTCTCTCTCTCATTCATTCCGACAGACGTTCATCCAGATACATTATAATGACATAATGTACTCAAAAATTAATTATTCTCTCTTCTATAGGATAGAGTAATTTTAAATACAAATATTACAAATAGTATTTTGATTGAATAAATAGTGCATCATGTCCAGTCTCAGAAAAAGAATCGAAGAATTGACTCCGTATGTCGCAAAATGACGATGACGAAGCCGGATGACTAACTAACTAACTAACTAACCATCACGCCGTTTTCCCGCAGGGGTGGACAGAGAGCATTGAACGCCACACTCTTCTATCCTGGCACACCGCTTTTGCTTCGGCCACATTCATACATCTTCTCATACACGTTCTACGGTTGTTGCGGCTTTTAACAGGGCCATCCTCAAATACTTGTAGTACTTGATCGTGCCAGTTGCCATCAATTCCTGTTGCCTTCAACACTCGCCTCATATGTTTTCTTAACCATCCTTACCTCGTTCATACGTTCCACATGACCAAACCATCTCAGCACTCCTTTCTTTATTCTATTGTGGTAGATGTGCTGCCGGATGAGATATCCAACATCTGGAATTATCGTAGTCGAATTTCATAATGAGAATTTACGACATCTTATTAAAATTGAAATAATTACGGTCCAGCCCCCTCTCGGTTCTCACCCCGCTATCGCAGCGTGCAGCCTCGTGCATCCCCAGTGCGCCCCAGCGGGCTGCAGCCCGGCGCGTGGCGGGAGGGGGAGGTCCGTGCTCGCAGCCTGCTAAATAAACATGACTCCCGTCTAAACTATGACGGTGCTCTTTGCACACTGTGTCCAGGAACAAGTGACCCTTTAGGGGAGAAATTTCATTTGAGGATAAAAGTATAATATTACGACATTTTATTTGAACTGTGACGTTAATTTTATATAATTCGTATATAAAAATGTCCTTAGGTTTTCACGGCCGTTCAGAATCTTCTGTGTATAGTTCTCTGGGATATTCTGCGGTGTGTATGTGACCTCTCTGGCCAACGTTTCGGATCCCATTGCAGGGTCCATCATCAGGGCTGATGTGATGAGTGAGTGTTGAAGTGTAGGTTAAGTATTACCTTGCAATACCGTACCGAAGTCAGGGTGTCTCCAAATGTGTGTTATGTTAAATACTGGATTGCAGTACCGTGTCGAAAGCAAGGTGTGTGTCTTCATGTAGTGTTTTATATATCTACTAACGGATGTCGGACTGTGCGGATCGTCTATTTGATTTATCCTGCAGCGCCGGATACCACGATGTTCTTAACTTAAGACCGTCATCCCTATTAATGTTTACCGGGTGCTTGTATATTTCAATTGCTTCTTTGACCAGGCGCGTATGGTGACTTTTGGGCTTTCCTAAGATTTTTGGCTCAAATGAAAAATGGTGGCCCGTATCTAGAAAGTGCTCAGCCAATGCCGATTTTTCCGGGTGACCGAGTTTGCATGCTCTTTTATGCTCATCAACCCTCTTTGAAATCGTGCGTGCTGTTTGTCCCACATACACTTTGTCGCAATTTTGACAATCGAGCCTATAAACACCGTCGGTCTCAAGGGGATCCCGATCCTTCGCTGGTCTTAAGAGGTCCTTAACCTTGTTGTTTGTGCCGAACACTGTCTTAATATTCTGTTTCTTGAGCGCTTTGGCAATCCTGTCTGTTACATTATGGATATAAGGCAAGAAAGCAATCCCTTTGATCTCAGCTTCTGTGTTTTTCTCGGAGCTGTTAGATTTGGCTCTTATGATGTGCCGTATCTGCCGTCTTTGGTATCCATTGCTTTCTAGCGCGTCGCTCAGTGTACGAATCTCCTCCTGCAGATGTTCTTCTTGGCATATTCGTTTAGCTCTCGTAGCTAAGGTATTAATTAGACCTCTCTTCTGCGCTGGGTGGTGGTGGGAATCTGCATGCAAGTAGCGGTTCGTATGGGTCGGCTTCCTGTAGACCCTGTGCCCGAGACTACCATCTGTGTTCCTTTTCACTTCTACATCCAGAAATGGTAGTTTATTTTCTTTTTCTATCTCCATGGTGAATTTTAATTTCTTGTGCAGCGTGTTGAGGTGTTCGAGAAAGTCCTGTAATTTTTCTTATATTGGGACGTGGCGGTTTAGCTTTTCTTAATATAACGCACGTGTCCTGTCGAATTTCCTCCGCAATGGCCACCGGAATCTTCCGCAAAGACGCTTCTACGCCACAAATAATATCGTCTACTGGGATTACCCTTGGTGCTATGGCGAAGTTTAGACCTTTTGCCAATACAGATATTGTCGCCTTGTCCAATGGATGACTGGAGAGCTTACGAAGTAAGAAAGAAAAGCTGCTTAGCAACTTAGCTTTTCTACAGAGATGTAAAGCACAGTCGGCAAAACCAAATTTCATAAAAATACGACGACATATCTATACGGAGAAAGCAGAAAGAAAGAGAAAGAGTGGCGCAACAAACAACTGGTGGAGTCGCGACAGAAACGCAAATTTGAATCTTTAAACCGGAATAAGAAACACGCGACGAAAGAGCTAGATTCTGCGAAGGTGGTGAAGAACCTATCGGGACATCCATTGGACAAGGCGACAATATCTGTATTGGCAAAAGGTCTAAACTTCGCCATAGCACCAAGGGTAATCCCAGTAGACGATATTATTTGTGGCGGAGAAGCGTCTTTGCGGAAGATTCCGGTGGCCATTGCGGAGGAAATTCGACAGGACACGTGCGTTATATTAAGAAAAGCTAAACCGCCATGTCCCAATATAACCAGAGAAGAACGTGTTGCATTGAAAAGCCTTCGCACGAACGATGATATCCTGGTTCTTCCAGCAGATAAAGGGAACGCGACTGTAATTCTTAACCAAAGGGACTACACAGCGAAGATGCGTGTATTATTGGACAGCAGCACATACAAAAGGATTAAGAAGAATCCAACAAATAAAATTGACCGAAAAACTAGAGAGCTGGTTAAAGCCTCGAGCATTCCGGTCGAATTACACTACAGATTGTTTATGCAAGCATCCAAAACACCAGCGATGTATGGACTGCCTAAGATTCACAAGGATGGAGTTCCGTTAAGACCGATTGTGAGCGCAATAGGAGCGCCGACATATAAGTTGTCGCAACACTTGGCCAGTCTCTTACAGATGCAGACCGGGAAGACTTCTTCGTGGGTGAAGGACTCCGCACATTTTGTTAAAATGCTGAAAAACGTGAAGATAGAAAGTGATGATATACTAGTCAGTTTTGACGTTATATCTCTCTTCACAAATGTGCCTGTGGACGATGCTATGAGTCTTTTGGAAGAAGTCTATGAGGAAGACATGTGCGCACTGTTTCGACACTGCCTAACAAGTGGATACTTTTCATTTCAGGGTGAACTTTTCCAACAAGTGGAAGGTGTAGCAATGGGAAACCCACTTTCCCCAGTAATTGCAAACTTCGTAATGGAGAAATTCGAAGAAACGGCTCTAGATACAGCAACTTTGATCCCCAAGGTTTGGTGGAGGTATGTTGATGACGTGTTTGCAATCTGGCCTTACGGGAAAGAAAAATTACAGGACTTTCTCGAACACCTCAACACGCTGCACAAGAAATTAAAATTCACCATGGAGATAGAAAAAGAAAATAAACTACCATTTCTGGATGTAGAAGTGAAAAGGAACACAGATGGTAGTCTCGGGCACAGGGTCTACAGGAAACCGAGCCATATGAACCGCTACTTGCATGCAGATTCCCACCACCACCCAGCGCAGAAGAGAGGTCTAATTAATACCTTAGCTACGAGAGCTAAACGAATATGCCAAGAAGAACATCTGCAGGAGGAGATTCGTACACTGAGCGACGCGCTAGTAAGCAATGGATACCAAAGACGGCAGATACGGCACATCATAAGAGCCAAATCTAACAGCTCCGAGAAAAACACAGAAGCTGAGATCAAAGGGATTGCTTTCTTGCTTTATATCCATAATGTAACAGACAGGATTGCCAAAGCCCTCAAGAAACAGAATATTAAGACAGTGTTCGGCACAAACAACAAGGTTAAGGACCTCTTAAGACCAGCGAAGGATCGGGATCCCCTTGAGACCGACGGTGTTTATAGGCTCGATTGTCAAAATTGCGACAAAGTGTATGTGGGACAAACAGCACGCACGATTTCAAAGAGGGTTGATGAGCATAAAAGAGCATGCAAACTCGGTCACCCGGAAAAATCGGCATTGGCTGAGCACTTTCTAGATACGGGCCACCATTTTTCATTTGAGCCAAAAATCTTAGGAAAGCCCAAAAGTCACCACACGCGCCTGGTCAAAGAAGCAATCGAAATATACAAGCACCCGGTAAACATTAATAGGGATGACGGTCTTAAGTTAAGAACATCGTGGTATCCGGCGCTGCAGGATAAATCAAATAGACGATCCGCACAGTCCGACATCCGTTAGTAGATATATAAAACACTACATGAAGACACACACCTTGCTTTCGACACGGTACTGCAATCCAGTATTTAACATAACACAAATTTGGAGACACCCTGACTTCGGTACGGTATTGCAAGGTAATACTTAACCTACACTTCAACACTCACTCATCACATCAGCCCTGATGATGGACCCTGCAATGGGATCCGAAACGTTGGCCAGAGAGGTCACATACACGGCAGAATATCCCAGAAAACTATACACAGAAAATTCGTATATACTTCAAAATATTCACAAGATGAGTATATTTTTTACTTTCCTTTATTTTATAGAAAGCCCAAAATCACTCAAAAACCCACTACTACTGTTGCAAAACCACCCCAAATCACCAGTGTGTTTCCTATCGTTATAGACATTCATCTTCACAATGTAATGTCTCACTAATTTGAAGCTACTGATCTCGACACAAGTATATCTTAGTGAAATGAGCATCTAAAGTTTTAACTTTGTGAATATTTTTATGAATAAAAATAAACACAAAAAATATTTAATATAATACAATACATCGAATGCTCTCTACCTCATCTTCGACTACGAAGACATCAGAATTTCATGATGTTTTTTGCGTGCTCTTATAAAATAAAGTGTCATTATTTTCTAAATTCAGACATTTTATATATATATTTTTAAAGGCTCGCATTAATTTTTTTACTATTTCAAAACAAATGCCCTTGTGCTACAAACATAGTTAGTCTACCGATGAGACGAAACTCATCACTAGGCGCTTATATAGAGAACTTCTTCTCAAATCTTCTCGTTCGTGTTTTCTACCGATTTCCAGATCATTCAACAATCTTTAAGATGATTCCAAAGACTTCGATTATGCGCAGTCCTTCTTGATTTTAGAATCTCAAAACAATATGTACTATTTACTTACGGAGGTGTTTTTTTTAAATAACAGTGAAACAGTAAAACGTGGTTATAGGTTAAAATATTCACATAATGATCGCTAGAATCTCAATCCAAAAGTCCAGCGAGCTAATCCTATTTTTGTAACATTAGCATTAGGCATCTGATACACATGCTTATTTAGTGGCACGTGAGCATGCACAGTATCGACCTTGACAGTGGCATGCTTATTAGTGGCGTGTGTGTACGCACATTGCTAGATTTGAGCATGCCACCTAGTGGCATGCTCAAAAATCAACCGCGGTTGATTTATAAGCATGCCACTGTCATTCACCATAGAGAAGGGGTATCTTTGGAGCATGTGTGAACAGACTTGCTTATTTATGAGCATGCTTATGTCATTCGCGGGCTTCGCGGCTAGTATTATCAATGCGATCTTCTCAGTCCGCGACAGATGAAACAAATATGGCGCGTTGGGGAGATACATTACTTTTCGTGACTTATTACAGGAATCACGAATGTCTGTGGAATACTCGGTCACCGTTGTGTAAAAATAATATAGTGAGAAATAATGTTTACGAAACTTTATTAATAGGCATGAATGATTCAAATCTTACAATAAAAATTATATAAACTAAAATCAAAAATGTGCGGATGGAAACTCGGGAACTTTTTTGATTTATTGGTCCACTTGAATTTTCTATTTCAGTTTGCAAAGTTTCCATTTTGAACAAGAGCGTCTCTATTCTATGACAGGAGCATGCCACTAATAAGCATGTGTGTTTGATTGTTAGCTTTGGGCATGCTTATTTTTGAGCATGCCACTAATAAGCATGCCAGTAATGAGCAAGTGTGTACAGTTGTTAAGGCGTGCTTATTAGTGGCATGCTCATTAGCATGCCACTAAAGAAGCATGTGTATCTGTACCTTAAAGCTTCGTTTTAAAATAGTAAGAATATTGTTGTAACACGTACTCTGTGTTACATCAATATTAAAATTTAAAAAAAAATAGGAAATTTTCACATTTAACATACAGACCGGAAAATTAATCTGCAAAATCGAGGCTTTACTGTACCAACCCCCAAATTCCCGGAGGCACATTAAGCCCGTTAAATTTTTTAGTCCAGCCTGCTTTAATTAAAAACTCATTTAATATTTTAGACTCGTGCGGTGTACTTCCCCTCTCGCCGGGTGGTGAAGCAAGTTTACGGTCACCGTGTATGTATAATGTATGGCAAGCGCGGTTGGGTCGCCCGGGCAAAAAATCAGCCTTCTTTTATACGTAAAATCACTGTTTACAAAAAAGATTTATTTTATTGGTGATATTTTTTGTATTTATTTGTTTACTTGGGTTTTATTGGGTATGAAATCCGTCCGGTTATTTATTTGACGTGTTTATAGTCAGTCGTTTAAATCTACCGCTAATATTGTGTGGATATTAATTTTTTGTTTAACAAGCAAAAACGTTGTTGGCCAATAAGAAAAAAGTTTTTTTTTAATTACCTATAATTTAATCTCTTATACATCCTATTTATTTACTAATGCTTATATATTATGTTAATAATTATTACTTTAATACTCATTTTTCGCTTCGCACCATGTTTCTTACTCGGTTTGTGTGTGTTGTGTGTACGGAATAATTTTTGCTATATATCTTATGCCTTTATATATCTTACCTATTGTGTACCTGCATGTAATAATCTCTGTTTATACCTTGTAGCTTGTTGGTCTTGTGGTTAGGACACTCGCCTCGTGAACCAAAGGTCGCGGGTTCGTATCTCACTCCAGACTAGCAAGTTAGTCCTATTTTCATAACACAAGCATTTTAGCTTAGTTTGAAAATAGTAAGAATATTGATGTGACACGTATTCCGTGTTCGCATCTCTATTAAAAAAAAAAAAAAAGTATATCCATATTCTCTTCTATTTTTATATGTGTATCGCTTTTATTACAATTTCATGTATGTATACTTTATATGCAATGTGTAAGACTGCACTAACCTCCCCGCATACTGGAATACAATTTTATTATTAATTTATAATTAAGTCCAACATTTTGTAATTTGTCATAGAAACCTGACATCTGATCTGAATGACAGCCTAGTTTATGTTACCAAAAATATGCTTAATTATTTTTTCAACAGGTGATGTATGCTTTATTTTTTTTACATGTTTACTTATCAAGGAACAAGTATGTATGTACTGAAAAAATGTATCGAAATGAAAATAGGTATTTCATTGTAGTTAATTTTATTTTAAAAAATCTCAACCTTAATATATTTTATTATTTATGTGTGCGGAAGGATTTTTATTTACTCATTTTTATTGTATTTTTTTTTCTCGAACTTGTAGCCAAGATAGATTTCATTTCAATAGCTCAAATCGACTAAACTTTAAATTACATTTCCAGTTTCCTATGTCCCTCAGTTACCCGGCTATATAAAACTTATTTATTCTGGTTGGGATACTTTTTATTCCTGTCCTTTCCTCTTTATTTCTGTCCTTTCCCATAGAAACTACAATTGTTCAATTACGGTGGGGGCATAACATTCGTCAGATTAGAATATTAAGAGAATAAAATAAATCTTCCCTCTATTGTTATTATTTTAAAATAAAAAATTTCATTTATAAGGGTCGAATGTATATTTCTGTCTCGTCAAAATAATTTTCGGCTGACAGGCGCCAACCAAAACAGGCATCTTAGTATCAATTTAGGCTCGCGTGAAATATTGCCTATGTTAGTAAATTTACTAAATAAGTCACATATACGGTCATAAATCTTGGGAACAGATTGCAAATTTGAGGATTAATATTAATCATTATAAATAAGACAACGATCTATCATTTTAATATGTCATAGAATCAACAGCTTGTGTTAGGGTTCATGGCTTAAATAGACTTAGGGACCCAAAAACGTTTCTCAAAATCTAAGCCTCCGAATACATCACAAAATATTTTTTATTTAAATTAAATATTCTAAATTGTATACGTCAGTATTATTCGTTTGGATCTCTTGGTTTTAATTAACAGTTATTTTTAAAAACATACAAATAGAATATTTGGGAATGTAAGAAAAAATACGCAATCATAGATGTTCTTATTTAAATAATGAAAGTAGGGAGACGTAAATTCTTTGATACATTGCAAGAGATTTTTTTCTAGCTAACGAAATTAGCAAAGCATTCGAAATGTTCATACTCTTCCAGCTTAATTAATGATTCCCCGATGAGATTAAAGTTTGAAATATCTTCAGTGAGCTTAAATGAATTTTTTTTTACTTTAAAAACGAGCACCACGAAAGACGACCACTTAGTTGATGATGGCCCCGTTAGAAGCCTCAACCATCGACAAGCATGAATGAGAAGATATACGAAAGTAACAAGACAAGACGGAAGAGTGGGTCAAAATAAGCGATAGGAAACAAATCATTACGTTTCCCTGAACGAATCTTTGTAATTTCAATCAGATGAGGATCGAATAGTACCTGAATCTAGGAAAAATAAATAGTGTACGGAGAGTTGTTTCGTTCTTCATTTTTTTTCATTTCGAATACATACATAAAGGATACTGATTTGTAATGTACATATATTCAACTTTAGAAAATTTGATAATGCGTGGATATTCCTGCGTTACATTGTTGTAGAATGATCACCTATAATAAGCCCTGGGCCACCTATAAAGACTTCCATGCTCGTTTCCTATATAAATAGCTTCGTTTCTTGACTTCTGTAATTTATCTTAATTAATAAATATCCCTCTTTAGACTGAATCCACTAATTGTTTTGTCAGGACAAATAAAACTTGTTAAAAATTACTTTTTTCTTTACCAATAATCATTAAATAGAAATAGGGACGTTTAAATTTAATTTATTACTAATAGCTGTGAGTTCTAGTTTATTCTGAATTTCATATACACATTCATCATTATTTTGACACAATCCCTTCTCTTCTACTGTCAAACCCAGTCTACAATTACCCACCAGAACCTGTTTTATGCTGGCGAATTCTATGCACATATGTTACAATTCATGTATAATCACTTCGTGCTGTTGGACATTAATGTACATATGTAAACATGACATTTATACGTAATAGTAATTTGTTCCCTTCCATTAGATTAAATTTATCGTTTGTTTATACCTACTCCATGTATTTTATAGTCACCAGATGGTTTCTTTTTAGAAGTAATGTAACGCATTTTCGTGTTTTTATCTAATTTGTACTAAGTGCATGTATAATGACTATGTTAATTAAAAGAACATGATGGCCGCTTTTCCAGCGGCTCGTAATCAAACTATGCAGATGTATTAAAAAAATTCATGCGACTCTTATAAGATTTCCAATTGCATTTGGGCGCAGTTCTGCTGAAAGCATCCAATCTGAAAAACATATAACTGAGAAAATGGCTTCTAAACATTCGAACCTACAAAACCTAATACGTCGATATTTAATTCATTGTTACACATATTTTTTGCATAGGGCTCATTGTAGAGATGTTTTTTAATGTAATTATAAGAAAAAACTTTTATTTACTAAGATATGATGCGTTTTATAGGTTGTATTTCTACAAAATGTCTAAATGTATGAAAAACAGTACTTTTTTTCTATGTGGGTTCTATGAATTTTATAAAGCATGAAGTGAAAAGTATTATCTGAGGCGTAGAAAACGTTCAACCGTCTTAGATGTTTTCCACAAAATTATTTTCCTGTAATAACAGTAGAATTAAAATTCATAATGCATCCGTACCATATGGATATTTTTAATCCATATTTTTTTTTGCCAAGCATTTATGAATAAAAAGCCACAGAAAACAGCCAATAAACTATTTTGGCCGTGATGTGGGTTAGAAATGAAGTCGCTTAAAAAATCGTAATAATTAAAAATTATAGCACTTTTTCAGCAGATAAACTTATCGTTTTGAGCTGTCCAAACTCGTATATAATTCATTTTTAGCATTTTGTGGGTTTTCTGCGTAGCTGCGCCCACTTTGAATTGAATGTTTAAATTTCTGAACTATTAATAGGAATGTTTAGATATTGTTTGCACATAGTTGCCTGAATTATTACGCCGCAACCAAACTGCATCATGTTTTTGAATCTATTATTGGATCTATGATATTGATGCTGACGTCACAGATTATTCTTTATTTATAAAATGCTTCGTATCGCCTCATTTCCATGACGCGATATAAAGCTACGAGATTTCACCCATTAACACTAACCTAGATATTATATTCTTAATTATTCTTCTTCAGTCTTCATCACTCCAGTGCTGGATATAGACCTCTTCCACACTTATAACACAGGTTAATATTTTGTATTGATTACAACGAGAAGGTAAAAGAGATTGGATACAGAATCCCTCGTAATATGTTATTACGACAATAAGATCGAACTCTCTAGCGTCTTCTAGGACACACTAGCACACTCTGGAATTACCTATAACACTCGGGAAACGTCTGGAAACGACGGGAACATTATATTCAACAATAGAATAATCTAGGAGGTTCGAAAAACCAGCGTGTTGCGTATATAAAGCGGAACCGACACCCGCGAAGTGAGTTTGTTTTGACATTTCTGCCGTTGCGATATCAGCCGCGGGACGACGGTCGGGGTGGCCAGTCGTGAGATAATCGGAGCGACAGATATTAAGCGAAGTAATCGAGAGAAGTACCTATCTGGCGAAAGTGCGACTTCAGTGTGTGAGAATTAAATGAAATGTTCTAGCGTGATAAATTAAGTGTTACCCAGCGATAATAAAGAGTTCATGGTAGAGTGACAAATTGCGAAATAGTGTGAATTCAAGAGTTGTGTATTAATTTAATTCGTGTTAAGTGGCTTTGTCCATCTAATTATTAATGAATAAATCGCTAATTAATTTCCAGTATTTTCATTTGTCGCCCAAGACCCGTGACAATATTGTATTCATTTGAAAAACGAGACGAGACTTACAATGATACGCGTAATAGACGTTTTCCTCAAAAAATCTTTATTTTTTCACCAATATTTTGAATTTTATCTCCTTCAAAAGCAGTCCTGTTCAAATATAATACACTGTGTCAGCGCTTTTTCCAATTCTCCTAGTGCTTCTGGAATTCAATGGCGTTTATCTCCTCAGCGATTCTTTCTTTACCTTCTCAACGTTTGCAAAACGTCGCTCTTTTATGTTTATTTTTAATAGGAAAGAAGTCGCAGAGAGCCAAGTCCGGGGAATACCGAGGCTGGGCATCATAATGATGCTGTTTTTGTTCAGATTTTTTTTCATTTTTCACATAAGTAAGAAATTGTAGCCTTTTCGAAAGCCAACAGTAAATTCAGAATCTACATATATTATGATTGCGCTAAATCTGCTTCAAGTAATGCGTTTTTATTCCACTGCCAGCTTCAACAATTGACCAAATCGTACCTTTAAAAAAAACGGGATGTACAGATTCTTTTAAAATTTATTTAGATATTATTTAATGTGTATAAAAATTATATATACATTTTTTAACATTCGAGTCACTTAAAGGCGAGATCCATCGAAATGTTTATTTTCTTACGTCATTTTTTTCTGACGGCAATTATATTTTTTACCTTTAATTTCTAGGTTAGAATTAGGGATGGGTCGTCGACGTATTTACCGTCGACGAAACGAGACCGTCCACGTCCATCCATCGACGAGACGATCAACTAGTTGAATTCGTCAACTAGTTGACGCGTCAACTTCGTTACACGGACGTCGCGGACGTTCTATCTAAACATCGGGACGATGGTCAACTGTCTACGGTTCAACGCGACGCTTCTCGACGACTCAATCGTTGGCTATTTTTATGACGTTAATTTTTAAAATTTAAAGAAGTTCGAAGGAACATAGTTTCGGGGAAAGTAAAACCGCTACTTGTGCTTATTTGTAAAAATAAATATTATATTATTTATTTGTTTACGCACATTACAGGCTTTTACATATTGTTTTATATACTTCTTTCTATATATAACAAAGAAAGAAGTAGGTATACACAGCAATATCAGGTGTTAGCAGTAAAATATAAATATAAACTACATATATAAGCAGTGAAAGTATTGGGTATAAGAATTAAAATGTGAATAAATAAAATGGAAGGAAACAATGATTTTGCGTAATAAAGGCACCAGTTATGAGGTGCGGGAAAAAATACTTTACATTTATTTATTATCTATAAATTTATAAATAAATACATCATTTAAAAATACTTTACATTTGAGATGTTATATAGAAATTTATTGAAGAATACATCTTTCAAAGTCAGGCTTTCACTTTGTGGTGACATTATTAATAAATAAATATATCTGTATTATTTTTCAACTTTAGTTTAAGGCTCAATCTGAGAAAAGGAACATTGTTCCCGAAACATGTAAAAAACCAATAAAAAGTGGTGTAAACAAAATTATAATAGATTTATTTTTTTATCTATAAAGTTGAAAATAGGGAATTTTTAATAAAAATTAATCAAACCTAAATTCAAGATTATATTAAATATATAATAATTAATGTTGGACTCCTGAATAAGGACCATAGTTAGGTATAGAAAATTTTATTCCCTACAAGTTATATCATTTATATGCTAAAGTTGAAAAGTAAGGAAATAACACAATAATTAAATTTTAGCATCCCTTTTCAGGTAGATATAAGAAGTCGAGATCGATCGAATAAATATTGATTTTAGAAAAATATCTAGCCGGCCTGTTAATTAATAATAGTTCAATAAAAAATAAAATAATTAAACAGAATTGTTTTATTTTGTACAGCGTAAAATTGGGAATTCACCGAATCGTCGCACGTGACATCACAAAAAATCAAGTAAAAAAATAACAGATAATAGCTTATTAAGCCTATCTCGCCCTACGCATGTATTCAAATTTCAAATCTCTAGTCATAGTTCGTGTACACAGATCTGCATTCTATGGTAGTGTACTTTAGAGTTGAAATGAAATTACCCGTCGAGGGGTCTATGGCATCTAAAAGTCGACAGCGAGAGATGAGAGAGAAATAAACGGAGACGTTTTGTCTTGCTCTCGCTCGTTGCTTTGCATTGCGTTAATCTCGAATCGTCCACCGACCACGGCGTCCGCTGTCCACCGTCTACGAATTCAACTAGTCCATGCGATAAACATAAACGGTCGACGCGTCGATGCAACGTCAACGGTTGATTTCAACTAGTCCGTCCATTCAACGCCCATCCCTAGTTAGAATATACATTTGGTTGCAAATGTGTCAAACTCGAAAGCATACACATCTATATTGTGATTGCTTAACTGCTAGTTATTTGGCTACCGATGTCAAAATACGTCAGTGACAAGTGTACGAACACCAAAGATCCCCTGCAAACCTTTAGGGCCTATCAATGATAATAACCCCCCGTAATTTTAATTTGTCACCAGGTGGCATGTGTGTCACTGGATAATAATATGTCTGATTAGATGTTCGTTTACGTTGGGAATGATCACATTTCTTTATCCACTTTTGCTCATTCTACAGATAAATTTGTAAAACTATACATTTTACTCTCTTTGACAGCTAACGTCTTGTTCTAAAATATCACCCCTAACGCTGTTACAGAAGTATAACTCCAAGAAATATTAACTAACTAACTAACCATCGCGTCGTTTCTCCGCAGGGGTAGGCAGAGAGGATTGAACGCCACACTCTTCTTTCCTGGCACACCAATTTTGCTTCGGCCGAAGTCATTCATACATCTTCTCATACAAGTTATATAGTTGTTGCGTTCTATCCTCAAATACTTGTAGTATCTGATCGCCAGGTCTTTCGCGGACGCCCTCATTTCCTGTTGCCTTCAATACTCGCCTCATTTATTTTCTTAACCATCCTTTCCTCGTTCACACGTTCCACATGAACAATCCATCTCAGCACTCCTTTCTTTATTCTATCTACCACACTACAGCCAGCATTACATTCACTTCTAATTTGTTCATTCATCACTCTGTCGATTTTCGACACAAGCGTCTTAGTGACCGCATTCAGTCTACTTTCATTCCTCTTTTGCCAATTTTCTTCACTTCTTCGCTTCACTTCCATACATCAGGGTTGGCGCTAGAACGCCATTGTGTACCGCTAGTCTTGCTTCCTTTGACAGATTCTTACTGGCCATAATTGCATTTAGAGCACCATTAACTTTGTTTTCCGCAGTCACTCTCCTTTCGATATCATTCTCAGTTCTCAGCCTTGCCGTCTCTACTAAACATACTTCCCAAATACACAAACTCGTCCACTTGTTCTAAGCATTCGTTGTTTACAATTACATCACACTTAGTCACTCATTCGTCTCTCTCGAATACCATCGCTTTCGATTTGCTGACATTCATCAGAATTTCACTCTGCATGCATAATTAACCTTAAAAGAATTTTCAATAAAATAAAAACTAGGTGTGCCACTAAATATGGTTGCCTGGGTCCCGGTACACTGATTCGGATCGTTTTTCGTTAATCGTATAGATGTCACATTAATGCGATTGCAACCAAAGGCTTCCCTCGCCATTAGAATATAAATGCTACCCCGGGGGGTCTCCAACCTCACATTACAATATATTCAATCAGCATTTATGTGTGATTGAATTCCGAAATCTCTCAATCTAACTAAGGGTGGATTTAATGCAATCTCAAACAAGTGTACACGTGCTGAATTTCGCACAATTTAGCTTTTGATGCACTCGGCTGTAGTGTGCTTGATAAATCATTGTCTGGGATCTTGTTACGGTCAAGCGCGTGTGTTCAATACATTGAAAAAGCTGTACGTATATGCACAGTGCTTTTGCTTCGTCTACCTCTCTAAAAAACCGCTTTAGTATTAAAACAATTTCAATCTTGATGGCGTAAGAGTATGGCCGATATGTGAACTTTTCTAGAACGGGTCTGGGATGGATCCCATTACAATTGCACTTAAATTCTCATACAAGTTTTTAATATGTATTCTGAGAAAAGAAGCGAAATCCTCAGTCTAAAAATTCTCTATACATCACTAGTACGAAGTATATTGGAATATTCGACAGTTATTTGGTCACCTTATTACACAACACATATTACGAGAATCGAGAGAGTGCAGAAAAAGTTTCTACGTATTTTGTCATACAAAGCTGGTCAACACAACAAACTTCACAGCTACGAAGATCGACTTGCCTTTTTCAAGATGCACAAACTTGAGTCCCGACGGAAAATATCCGATCTCGTTGTGCTACACAAGATTCTCAGCGGAGCTATCTCTATCTGTCTCTCTCTCTCTATCTGATATAAATTTGCATGTTAAACCCCGTATAAGAAACCCGGAGTTCTTCAGAATAAGTCAGCACACTAATAATGTCGGTTACTTTTCTCCCATCACAAGGTTGTGTCGCACATATAATTTGTATTGTGCTGACCCTAACATTGATGCTGATATTCTTACAGACACCTTATCTTCGTTCAAAAACTCACTCATACACAACGTCCATTTTCTAAACGATGACATGAACCTATAGATCCATTAAATCAATCATTCATTAAATACTAATCGCACTACATTCAAACACAAAATATATCATACACATAAATGTACATGTAAAATATAATTAATTGCAAAAATACATGTTACTAGAGCGTGCCGAAGACACTTGTAATTGGGATAATGGGCATAGTCTTCACTATAATGTTTATTATCAGAGTATCATGTACCTATTATTCTGTTAATGTCTCCAATAAATAAATAAAAATTAAAAAAATCCTACTTATTTATCTGACGGAATATTATGATACATGAAATCTGAATAATATGATAATAATTCTGGTAGGAACTTTAGAGTTCTTTTCATTTAAGAAAAACAATCGAATTAGTATGTGTAAGCCGTGCGAATGAAGCACATTGTTTTGTTGTGTTGGTGTTTATATCCGAAAACAACACAACGAACCAGCGTGCCTCGTACGCACGGCTTACACATTCTAATTCGATTGCCTTTCTTATATAGAAAGACGTTTACGAGATACGTATTGATGGTCCCTACGTATACTGTCGGATCTGCAAAAAATCTTTTTTCATTTTATTATCTTAAACCATCCAATTTAATGTATATTTTTGGATAGTGTTAAATAAAATTTTAATTATCGTTATCGATATGTATTTTATTTCGCATAAATTTTATTTAAGTTCAGCTTATTTCACCTTTATGATTCCACGCCACTGTGGTATAAAACTTGACAATAAACAGTATTTTTTAAACAGTTAATGAACAGTGTAGTACAAGTTGTGCGGGCAAAATTTAATTTTGCCATAAAAATAATTGACATCCAATTATAATACCCAGCCTACACCGCGTAGGTATTGGTGAGTGAATGTGCTAGTTTGTCCCGACATTAAATATATTTTTTCAATGTGTTGATCTAGGGACTATTGAGTCGCACTTCTGTTAAGATATTTATAACCAATTAATGTACAACATGGTGGTTTTGCCTTGAAATGGCTTATAACATATTACCAATGATTATCTGTTTGTTCATTGTGGATCATTAAGTAAGGAAATACTTGATTTAACTTCAACAATGCAAGAGTGTTTACGTACTGCATAGAATAAATGATGAATAAACATAATCTATTATTTTTCTTTAATATTATGAATCAAATAAAACTGCAGTAGGTACGTTGATTTTCCGCACACTCACAGTTAATATTTACTTAGGTCTGTTAATGTATATTTAACAACCATCCATTTACAAACGCTATAAGTGCTTCCCACTTAAAAATGGTGTATTGAAAAAAATCCAAATTGACTTTCCGACCGACGCATATTACAATTTTTTAATGCAATGCAGTCAGTCACGATTAATATAAAATCTTTAGAATCTACTTTATTTAGTCATTTTTTCTGCAAGCTGCAAGCAAGGGTAAAATAGCTTAAGGCAAATTTGGATCTTTTTTTAGCCAAAAATCAACAAATTTTTAAACCAAAAAAATACACTTTTTTTTTTATTTCAATAAAATATGGCAAGATCTTATTTTACATATACCATTTTATGCTAATTTTTCGCTATTCCCTTAGTATGCAAATGGTAATCTTTTATATGTGGGGTATAAAAGCAAAGGCAGCAATATCCAAAAAATTAAAAAAATCTTTTGAATGCAGTCACCGAGGATTACTAATTTAAAATGTACTGAATTGTAGGCCCGAATTAGGAGTCAATACTTAGTGATTTAAAGGTTAAGGTATGCCTTAAAAACGTAATTTTCAGTATAGGTCTTTTTATATAAACTTGCAATTGAGTTAGTGTGGGTGTACAGTGCGTAATACGCGCATTATTTCGTTGTGTTAAGTTTATGGATACGCCTCTCTCGTATCGTAAAGACCTATACAAAATAACACTTTTAAGGTGTAGGTATACTTTAACCTTTAAATTATCTATCCCTTAAAAACCATGTTTCTTATAAATTTATAAATAGACTATGTTTCCTATAAAATCTCGAATTAATTTATGTTCGTACTCATGTAGGCCGCTGTAAAATTTCTGAATTAAATATATCAAATAAATAATGCTTGCCATTATCGCAGTTATAATATTAGCCCTATTTTACATGTCACGACATTTATCTACGGATTCCACGAAAAATAGTTTTATTCAGTAGGCTTTTTATTACAATCCCACCCCTTCAGATAATGCAAGTTTCATCCACCACAATATTTCCTTTTATATATTGCCGACGCTAAATGTCAACTTGCATTCTGTTAGCTATTCAAGTACCCCTCAAATTTCTTTAGAAGTGCCGCGAACTCCAATCAAGTTGTCTTGCTTGTATGGCGACACCATATATCAAACGCCCTTGGTATTTTTAATATGACGTATGCGCGTGCCAAAATATTACCCAGTTCTTTTATCCCGTGTTTCATTACATTTCGCCGCTAGTTCGCGAACCCCTCCACAATAAATATCGGGCAATGTATCACGGTATTACTTCAAGCAGAAATTATTTTTGGTATCCGAACTCCACCTAAGATGCTTTCCTAATTGCATTGAAAAAGATAGTGTGATCTAAATGTCCAGAAAGGATTGAATATAAGTTTTGCCTCATAATATTCACAACATGGCCCCTCAATACATTACCGACTTCTGTATTTTCCGCAAATAACAGACAGCTAACTCTTCGCTCAGCATCAACATCTAATACAAGTTGGTTAGTTGAAGTAAATCGCGTCCACAAAACCGGTGACCGTGCTTTCGCGTGGCTGGAACAAAGTTTTAAACTACCCATAAACTGAGACAAACAGATAGTTTACCACAGTTCAAAAAACAACTAAAGACGCACTTGTTTAGACTATCATATAAAAACCTATAGAATCAGACCGTTACGTCACTACCTAATGTTTCCCACACCTAGTATGCACTCCGCGAAAATACCTGCACTCCCAACTACTATAGTTTTAAACGTTAAATCAATTTTTATTATTATTTCCATCTAGTGAATAAATAATACTAATTAAGTGTTTTTTTTATCTAGTAAATTGTTTTGTGTGAAGCGCCCTTGAACTGAGTACTCACGAAAACGGTGCTATATAAATGTTCCAACTATTATTATTATTAAATAATATTTGTTTTACATTTTTTTATACACTACATAAAAAGCCCTTCATTTAGCTTCTCGAAGTAATGGAAAAAGTGATTCTATTGAACCAAATGCAGCTCAATATAATATTGATAGACTAGCTCTAACCCGTCAAAAGTGACGGTACTTTTACATGCCGGTTCTTAAAGAATAAGTATTTACTTATTTATACCCGACTACCATATAACGACTTTTATAAAAATATTTTAATATTTCCTTTGCCGGCAGTTAAAGGTAATTTCAAACCCTGGCGTTTGTGCTAGGCAGAGCATGAAATTTTTCGCGTCTTTGCAGGTGTGTGTACCGTATTTTTGACAGGTAATGCAGGCTCGGCCGTAGCAATATGACCCTGGGTTCAACTCCCATCTCCGACCGTTAATTTTTTTTTAACCGTGAATTTGAACGAAATTATGGACACGAAATTACGGGGACAGACAGACAGACAGACGGACAGACAGGCAAATAAATTATTATATTTAGATTAGATTTGGCGTTAACATTGTAGAGGTTATTCATGATGATTATTAAATTAGGAAAAATATTAACCTTATTATCTCTACTCTATTTCTGCCTTTGCTTTTATTTCTCACATAATATGTAATATAAAAATAGTTAAATAATTTTCTTCGATGTGCTCGATGTACTGTTTAGTTAAACACAACTACCATAATTAAAATTTATTTAGATAATTTCCTAGCAGTTGTTTCCCACAGTCATGAATCATGTTTGCTTTCATCTCACCTAATCATAAGGGTGTTGACTATCCCTCCAGCATCCTCGCACGTTAGTCCTGGAAGTAAACAGGACTCTATGCAAAATTTCGGCTTCTTATTTGCAGTGCAGATTTATAGCTGTATTTAACAGCAGCGGCGTAACAAGGCAGGTGCAACATCTGGCCCGGAGCGAAGGGGGACCAATATTATTCCGTAGTACATAAAGAATTATTTTACTTTGTAAATGGATGTGAATACTCACTCATTATCACAAAAATACTAACAATAATCTTATCATTTTTATTTTATTTTTTCCAAAAAAAAATACAAAGGAACGCTGAGATAGACGCTTACATCATATTATCGAACCTATGAGTGAGGATAAGGTAGCAGTAATGATTTGAACAGAATCGCATTCTTTTTATTTACACCAAATTTCTTAAAGCAAGGT
Organism: Agrypnia vestita; assembly: GCA_016648135.1. Lineage (NCBI taxonomy): Eukaryota > Metazoa > Arthropoda > Insecta > Trichoptera > Phryganeidae > Agrypnia > Agrypnia vestita. The sequence continues at coordinate 67,109 of JADDOH010000197.1, forward strand.
GGCTAAACGTTCTTAGCATATATTGATTGATATTTCGCGGTGAAATCTGGAGTTCGAAGCGAACGCAGCTGTAACTCAAAAAGAAAATTGAATGGTAGTGGATGTTTTTTGGAGGTATATAACTTTGAAATGAAATAAAATACGTGATATTGGCTTTGTTGGAAAGATAAAATTTTATGTGATTAACGTTTAAATATAGGGTGTTTTTCGAATTGGTAAAACTTTTTCCGTACCAGCCAGCAAGTAACAGCCAATTTGACAGCTGATTTTGCTCAGTTTGATTTGCAATTTTACCGTGAATAGACTTGCCCCAAAACAACGCTTGCAAACTGTGCAAATTTATCTCTAAAATCGTAATCGTATTTAAACACTAAAGCCGTAAAATTATGTTTTTAATAAAGCCAGTATCATGGCCATTACAATTCTATACCTCTAAAAAAATACCATATGCAATGTAGAAAACACTTTTCAGTTATACATTTTGTGCGTGTATGCTTTATGGATTAAAGTCTGTTAAAAGACAAATCAGACTTCGGTTGTACAGTCCAACCGAAGTCTGATTTGAAAGAAAAATGATCTTTTTTGAAAAAAAAACAATAAGTAATTCGAATTCTTGAGTATGAGGTATAATTTTTTGAATATTTTTATATTAATGACAGTGAAATTTTCTTAGTACGCCTGTAAAATTTAATTAAAATAATCGATGTTTTAATGGTTTTAAGGATACTACAATATAGAAAACGGAACGCTTAATTTTTTTCTGTTTTAAAACGATATATTTAACAACTTGTCGAAAAATATTAATGTCTGAATAGCACCACTTATTTTTCAAACTCTGTACTGTACAATCAATTTGTAAATAAAATATACGGTCTTTATTTGAAAGTATACGAGATTAGTGTACCAAAGATAACTCTTTTGCATGAAAATTAAAATTGTGTTTTGGGATTATAATTTTTTTAATGTTATAACAATATTTGTTCATATTTTTTTAAGGAAATTCTACAAAATTGAGTGGATCTATCATAATAAAATTGATTAAAAGCCTGTTTAGCTATGGGTTTTGCAAAATGATTTAATAAGTTTACGTTAAATTTAGCAAATCAAGAACAAATACGAAAATCGTATACTGGGGCCTCTTAATGACATGAATGATGAATTCCCTTCCATTCTTCTTCAGCCTTGTAGATACATATACTTACCGACGCATTTTAAAACCTCTCCAGCATCCATCCCCACCAACAAAAAGAAACCCATCTGTCATCGCTGGTAATTAAGAAGTCGCCGTTTCACCGCGTTTTCGTCAATTTAATTTTTTTCTCGGCTGCCCCCTTTCCTCGACAGTGGCGTGCGTAAATCTCTCGGCGCGAAGGGGCACTTAAACCCCCGGGATATGCATGCACCATTACTGCGCGCAGCCCTCGACCGCCCAACAAAACGCATTACGCACCGCGCTGCGTCCTTCATCCTTAATGTGCAAGAAAACATCTCTCCTTGGCGCGGGATTTAGGGGAGGAGAGGGATTGCGGACCACTTTAATTAGACTTCGCTGATGTTGTGTGCATTTAAATATCAGTAAAATGTCTATAACTTGGCCATTAATGTCAGTGTATTCGTAAAAAGTGCTGTGTCGTAAATTTTCACGGTGCGCTTTGCTTGTCTTTTGTCTGATATGCAGTCATGAGATTGTTGATATTTACAATAAATTTTTTTTTGTGACTCGTTTATTTTAATAAATTCATATTTACATTGGTTTAGGCACCATATAAATAATGATCCCATATTATTTATTTTTTTTAATACTTTTTTTAAATAATCAATATATTATAGATGTCGCACAAAGATGAAATTATATTTTTATGGGAATGTAGGTGTAAAAGTCTTTGGGTATACATAGGGCTTACGACCTATTTATTGTACGGCTTCCTTAAGTGATCACTTTACACAATGTAACATTCACATTGCCACCCATGATAGAATATCGTGTCTACTAAATTCTGGAAGTTGTATATATTTAAATTACAGTAATTTAAATTATACGGCATGTTTCTTATATGTGTTGCAACAATCCTCAGCGCGGCCGGCAACCAAAGCTTTTTCATTCCCCTTAAATGACCACAGATGTCACTAATGAGACATCTATTTTTGATTTTTTTTTTAATTGTTGGACATTGCAACTCAAATTGCACAAATCACTTGGATATTCGTTACAGTCGCTATTTTTATTGAATTTATTCGAAGTAAAACTACAAAGATTTCTGTGTACTTCGTAATTATACGCGGTGGGATGGAGTGAAAACTGAGAGCTCAGGTCCGAAAAAGTGAAATACGAAGTGTGCTGCTTGGCCCGCGCGAAGATTGCGCGGTCGCTGACTACATGCAATGTTTTTCCTGTCAAACATGATAATTTCGTTGTAAAATATAAATTTATTAAACTCACGTAGAGTTAATAAAATTAATGTCTTTCACCCAATTTATTGATTTCGTCCAATATTTTTAAATCGTGGGATATTTTAGACGAAAATAATTTAATTTTTCTTCAATATGCATTTAAGATTCGTTCTTCCGCCTTCCATTGAAAATCTTTCCAAAAATATTTTTTCTTAACTCTCCACAAACTTGTGTAAATTGATTCTCAGAATTCTTCACCGATGTGCAAGAATAACAAGCTTCGAAAAAATGTTTTCTCTCAAAACTCATCAAGAAAAGCCGCGGTCCTATTGGTTGGAATAAAAAAAATGTCGGAGGAAAACAATACGGAAAAAGACACGTGGGGTCGCGACAGTTGAATGAACTTTACCGCCAAAAGTGACGGTTTTCCATTCTCGTTCCTTGCGACGAAATAATCGGAGAGAATCCCACAAAGTTCTGGCTGTCAAAAATTCAATTTGACAAATAAATTAAGAAGCGGGCGTCTTCGACTAATTGAATGCCTCCCGGTACTGAAACCGGTATTTTAATTATTTGTTACTTGTTTGTGTCGGGCAAAATGCGATCGGAGTTGTTTAAAGGTTTATTTAAATATATTATGTAATTAATTTTGTTAGCAAACTTTATCAACAAACCGATATTATAAACGGAAGACCAAATATCCATTGGTATATCGATAATTAACTGACGGATGGCCGTTCCTTAGTAAATATAACCAACGCTCATATTATAAAACTTTTTTTACCGTCCGTAAGCATCGCACTATTATTTTCTGCTCTTGTCTATGGTTTTAGAGCTGTCAGAGACGAAACATAACCCAAATTTTCTCTCTTGTTTGTTCTTCATCTGACGAACTTGAATACAATAATAGCTCGACATCACTATATGAAAACATTTTTCTTAGTAAAATTTAGCAGCATGATTAAATTTAAAACAAACAGCATGAACACAAATTGACATTTAACCTAACCTTAAAAAACAATACGTCTCTCTATCATTTTAACTAACGGACGGTTAACTGATGGTTCGGCCGTCGGTATGGGCCGTGGGTTAAATTTTATTAATATTTGACTAACGAATCTTTATAAGACGAAAAGATTTATGTTTGTATCAAATTTACATTTATTTGGTCTAAAATTTAACTAACGGAAGTTTACAAGACCAGCCCTCGGTCCATCAGCATAATTCCAGTCGTTCAAACATCTATACTTTTTGTGTAGGGTGTGTCTTTAATGTCTAATTAATTTTTATTTTAGTCCAGTAGACATTACAATATTTTTTTAAATATTTATTATATTTTTCCACCGCAAAACGGACACACCTTCAGACGGTCTCCAGTGGCTACTGCTTCACTGTGTACACAGTGAAAAATGATACTTTGAAAGGGTTCGTCGAAAAATTGCATTCTGAAAAGACACTAATAACACTAATGGCACAGTGTACGAATGTGACAGGTGAAACAACTTAATATGCACAATGTGTCAACTGTTAGTATATAATACGAGTATGTGGGGTAAAAACGCAAAGGCAGCAATATCCAATAAAAAAAAGTTTTGAATGCAATCACCGATGATTACTTATTCAAAATTTACTGAATTCTAAATTGTATGTCTCTATCCCTTCCGAAATCATGTTTCCTGTAAATGTATAGCAATGTTTCCTACAAAATTTTGAATTCAGTAGTTCAGTACGCGTTCAGTACATTATAATTTTTTTTTGGATCTTGCTGCCTTTTTCTTTTATACCTCAACTACAATAAATGTGTGTACAGGGTATAACAGAGCTAGTCCACAATACTTTACAGGTGAATTCCTGCCTTGATTATTAGTCGAAAATGCTTAAGCGACCATGACTTACGGTTGGTTATCAATAGTTATATGGATGTGCAATATCAAAGTTTGAAATTTTTTTTCAATATTTCTGACTTATTTTTTTGAACATTACATTACATTAACTTTATATCGATTATGAAAACTTGCAGAAATTGAAAATATATTTTTTTGCATGGTTAGTTTTTACAAAGATTAGTTTTTGAGTTACCGTCGGCACTGTTTTGAAAAATGTGATTTTTCAATAAATGCGTTTAAAGTTTCATGTACGATTTTCACAGTTGTTTTTTTTTTACTTAGGTACCTACCTACTATTAATTAATTGATGAAAAAAAATTGATACTTTCTGTTAATCTGGGATTCCTGCACGTGTATGAGCCATAAATCTGCACAGGTGTCCAGAACTGTAGACCTGTAGACATTATCATTTCTACGAAAATCTTTCATTGTAATGTCCTTGACAATAAAACTTGACGTCATAATGAGGATCCATGGGCCAGGTCATTTTTCTTTTTTTTTTTCATTTCTGAGATTTTTAAACAATTCTTTCGAGGATATAGAAAGGATTATTGTAGAAAAAAATGCAAGTTAATTTTTTTTGTCCATTTCATGAGAATACACCCTTAAGTTTGCATTTTTTTCAATATTTCTGATTTATCTTTTACAAAACTTTGGACTATCTTTAATTTTATCAAATATAGTAAATTCATTCGTTTTAATACAGTCAAATAAAGTGATGAACTTGCAGAATGAAAGTTTTGAATCAGAATTTTTGTTATATTCATTTTTTAACACTACAGCAAGCCACAGGACCCTTAAGCCTACACATAGATATATTGTGACTTCACCGGCAATCGATCCCGGAACCACGTTATGACAAGCCCGTGTCTTGCTCATTGGACTACGAGGACTACCAATGTATATAATGTAATACCATCAACCGCGTATCATTTTTAATAATCTATATCTAAAAGTTATCACCTGCCCGCATTATAAGGTTGACTATAAGGGCTCGTGGCGACAGTCCTTACACATTAAAAATCAATACTGTATGTTTATTTTTTGTACTTTTCCGTTTTATCCGTAATTTTACATTAAGATCTAAATTCATAAAGCCTTTCAGTACTGGGTGGCCCGGTGGGTCCTCGGTTACTGGGTCAGTCGTTAGTATCGATTTTCTCGTATCGATTGTGCCAGACAAAGCATTGCGTGGCAAAGGGAAATAATTCACAAGTACCCAAGTACATGCAACGTGTACAATTGTTGTATTTACAATAGCGTCGCAATGGGGAGAGCTGGTCCATAGGAAGCAATCTATTCCGCTGGGACGTCTCTATCAGAAGAATGCACCGATCTTCGATAATTACTTATTTTAATGGGCGTCCAACTTGCTCACTGTTGTCAAAATGCCATTCTATCTTAATTTATGGGTAACGTGGTTGTTAACTGCGCACGTAAGCCTTCCCACATGTTACATTATACACGTAAGTGTACATTAGTTCAGTTTCTTTTTTAAATTATAACTAGAATAGGTGTGTAAAGTATGATAACAGATCTTATTTTCTACTTTTTCGATTACATCATGTGTGGAGTATAAAAGCAAAGGTAGCAATATCCGAAAAAAATGTAATCATCGAGGATTACTAATTTCTAATGTACAGAATTCGAGATTTTATAGGAAATATAGCCTACAAATTTATAGGAAGCATGATTTTGGAAGAGATAGATACATAAAATGTACAATTTAGTACATTTTAAATTAGTACGCCTGGATAAGCATTCAAAACAATTATTTTTTATTTTTGATGTGTGACGTCCTCTCGCTTTCCTGCAATCTGTGGCAGTGATTTCGTGAAAATGGACGGAAATGCGTAACAGGAAATAAGACGCCGGGGAAGCGCGCGCAATTTTATTTGACCAATGAGCGCGCGCGACGGAAAAATAATCGTTTATAAACAATGAAATCTGACAACTGTATATTAAATGATATTAATGTGCTTTTTTAAATCAAATATGTGAGAATTACGACGTTCAAGCGATATACTTTTTTTTGATAGAATGAAAGGTTGATATATAAGTTAATGTTTATATGACAGAGAATTTTTTTTCTTTGGAGGAAAATTAGACGGCGCGAATCAAATCAAAAACCTATCACCTAAAAAATTTCACATTTGGACATTGACAGACTGGCTTCAGAAATGTCAGCTTTACTAACATGTTGCGTATTGTTTATATTCAATATGTAATATCTTGACTTATAAAAAATCTGTTCTACAAAAATTAAGTTCGATATATCTTTAAACGATTTTGTCAAAAACAATAATGGCCGTAATGGATTTTAATCGTAAACAAAACCACTTAAAAACATCTGTTGACGAAAAATGTTGATTTAAATCCGCTGAAGTGATTAAAATATTTTGCAATTTGTAAGGCGATATAATATATTCGTGTGCATATCAAGGTACCTACCCCGATTCGTATTAAACACATTAATGGTCTCATGTTTTTCACATCAACATTTTTTTTTAAAAACAATTATGAAATTTCTGCGCATACCAATTGCGATCAATGCACTGTCATCATTAAGCATTTAAAACAAAACCAACAATGACATTATCCTTGGCTTTACCCAACCGAGTTTCTCCAGGGTATGCTTGGCTACAATAGTGTAGAGACTAGAAGGAATGTGTATTTGATTACACATTTTTATCGATTGTTGCGCGGTATGATCGATAATCCTGAAATTGTGCAGAGCATTGGTTTGTATGTTCCCGATAATTACATTAGACATCGTCAGCATAGATTGTTTCACATTCCAATATACAGGACCAACCTGCCGATGGTTATGCCTGTTGGAAGAGCCACAGCTATGCTGAACGAAATCGCTTTGGGTATTGATGTATTCCATGTGTCTGAGGGGGTTTTCCGAAGCGGGATTCTCCTACACCTTTGACCAGATTTGATGTTATTTTTAATTTATTAAATATTTTTATTTTGATATATACTTCCATAATATGTATGCCTTGAACTCTTAGTTTTTAATGTACATATTATTAAATAATTTTAATTGAATGTATTGTCGCTTTCTTTCTGCATGTGGCTTTCTTCCCTAGGGTATATATACCATGCGGAAGTCTGCATTCTGCTACTTATTTAATCGATGCATCGTCTGCAGGTTGCGAGCTCAGGCGACTTACTATAATATTATCATCAAAGTATTATTTATGTACAGCGTTTCACACTGCGGCAAACAGGCAGGTGCTTCTTCTGCTTTTATATCTGAAAAAGAAACAAAGTATTTCGTTCCATCGTTTCTGTTCGTAGTGGAGACCTTCGCAACCCTTCTTTTAATGTTCCTTGTTTTGTCAGCATATTTTTTGAGTCTACTCAAAACTCGCAGACCTATTGGTTACCTGCGCTGCGTAGCGTTCATTCGTTCTACACTTCGCCGATCAGACAGCAAAGTAGTCAGGCTCTTAGTCATACAGTTGACCTCGTTTGTTTATATATAATAATGTTTAATCCCTTTCGTCAGCGTGGTATTATTTTGCTAGCCTCTCTAGTATTTCTGTATTTCGACTGGTCATTGACGACCACGTGAAATGGGCGAAGCTACATTACTCATCAATAATTGCATTATCTAAGATTGTGTTAAAGTGAAGTCTGTATTCAAAAGTGATCAATCATTTAGATCATTTGATTTCGTGTACGTTGATACAGAATCAAACCCTTACATTTAAAGGCAGCAAATTTATGCTTGGTTATTTAAAATTTTACCTTACGATTTTTACTTAATAGAATAGTGTGGCACTTAGTAAGGATATTTTAGCAGTCTATACTATATAGTTACGATATTAGATAGCGTTGGTATGTTTTTCAGAATATTTTTGAGTTTGTTCAAATCTTTCAGAACAGTGCTGGATTTATGTCACAGAGACATTATTAATCAATTAATGTATATT